>RHLR01000260.1:0-27837 GCA_009806335.1 Davidsoniella australis | reverse complement strand
TTACATTTTCTTGATAATCAAAAACTGATGTGATGTAATGTAACTAAAATATTCAAATGCGGGTTGATTTTATAACAGACATTTCGTTTTGTATCTGATACCTTTTTTCCACATCTGATACACTGTATTTCGCATTTGCAGTCTTAAAAATGCCGATAGAAAAAAATTATTAATATGATGACATACATTTGACCAGCATAATTCCCTGCTGTTATTGTACAATATTCTAGTAAACTAGTTTGTTGTTGTTTGAGTAATCCACCTCAAGTATAGCCCATAACCCTTTTCCAATACTAAAGCCAACAAATGTTTTCTTTTTAGGACCTTTATCAGATGTTCATATCACATTTCCCGCTCACTTATTACAATAGGCAGTTTAAGTGAGAAACTAGTGTCACATTGATGAAACCTAGAATTTCTTAGGTAAAGAGATTTCCTTTCCTAGTATAAAAAGTGAGAAATTATCACTGGAAGGATTGTAGCATGACATAACTTAACAGAAACTTGTTCGAAAAGTTTGAAAAAGGCCGTAGTGGAAATTATATGGTATTAGTATGAGATATTGAGAAAATAGCGGAATATGACTATCCCTATCGCCTCACGACCCGAAAAAAAAATATCTCAATTGTTTCGAAAACGGCGTAATGCTAGATATATTTTTCTACTTCATTTCACTATTGTCAAGGCGTCATGAAAACGTATATCTGTATAGATCAGCAACTTGTCTGCCTTGCCATACGGTAGTACCCAGGCTCAGCCAACAATATATGTAGGTTTATGTGCTAGAGTTGGAAGCGGATTCGAATCCCATGTTTTCAGGTTTTAACTTGGCTGTAGTGTAACGCGCTTGATCCATTATGAAGATTGTATACTACTTGATATAATGTGACGGTTTTCTTTTTCCAATTGTTGTTTTTAGTGATTAGGATTTCAGAAGTGAGAACCCTATTATACTTGGATAAACCCTAAATAGTACCTCAATATTCAAAAATGGCAGTGAAATACCAGCACATGGACATAAAAAAGTTAATAATAATAAAAATAATTTTCAAAATGTACAAATGGCAAATTCGACAAACATAGCTTTTCATGGTAACAACCCCATTCTGTTTTTGGGTTAGTTAAAATTATATTTCTTATTTATGTATACTTTATGTTTCATGGAACCCTCATAAATTTTCATTAACCAAGCAAAATAAACAAGACTAGACCATATCTTGACCCATTGGTCGTATTGATCATCTCACTTCACTATCCCCCCCAGGAATTTGATGTTCTTTCACAACAACACTAGGCTCATCGATAACGCCATCTTTAGCCCGTCTTGAATTGGTCGACAGAAAAATAGCTATATTTGATCTCGCAGTTTGGAAATAACCTTACTTGACCTTCGCTTGAGCTTGTTTAGGTCTTCAATATGAGTCCTGCGGTACCTGAAAAGGGTGTGTATCTCTATTCTGGAACGGCTCTCCAAAAGGAAACAGCTACTACTGCTAATCATTTGCCAAACTTTGCTGACATAATGTTGAAAAAATGAATCATAGGGTGCTACAATTGCATGAAACGACGTATTATCTGTGATAAGACAACACCGCATTGCAATAAGTGTGCAAAGAAAGTTCTTGTATGTCCTGGATATGGCATTCGATATCGTTTCGCAAATACTCAACCAGCTACAGACTCCACAACAACCGAGAGTAGTACAACTTCTGGAATAATTGGCCTCACCAATAGCGCTGCTAGCTTCTCGATATCTTCTCCTGTATCTCCACCAGACTCAGCCTCAGCTGTCTTACCTGGAAAGTCTATCACGAACCCAGGATCATCACCATTGTCATCTTTAACTAGTACAGGAAATTATGCTACTTTATCGTCGAGAACATCATTGTCTCCTGGCCCATCTAGAGTACGAAAAGAAACGCCCCTCAAATGGGTTGAGTCAGCCAACCAAGCTAGAAAGAAGAAATTTGCGGCGCGATTGGCCTGTATGTGCCTTAGCCTCCCGGTCTTGGATGCAGCAGTCGAGGTTATTGCGCCAAGCTACAACGATGCAACAACTACACCTCCCGCATTAGAAGACAGTGATACTGGATTGCAGAGAGATGATGAGGATAATAGCGAAGCAAGTGGCCACGATGTGCCGTCCATATCAGGACCCATGAACTGTCTACCAAATAAAAGCCCGCTGGCTGATCCTTGGGAACCATCCAAAGCAAATGTGCCAGATCTATCATCGGTTTGGACACTTCCACCCTTGCTAGCGCCTGATAACCCAGAAATACGGTACCTTTTTGATCATTGTAAGTTACTATTCCTTTTGTATACAGAAATATAATGCAGTACCTGGCAAATGTTATACAATTGGTTACGTTTGAGTTTGAAGTGGACGTTGTCATTGGTGATACAAGGACTCGACATAGTGAATGTCCCACCAATTCGGTAGTTGTTTCCCTGGAAATAAGAAATATGCGATGAATTAGCACAACCCTTATCAAAATAGGAAACAACGAGGATGACGTCGACCGTCCGATCCATTAGTAGTAACTAGAAAGGTTAATCATTGAGTTCATATCCAACTAACTGTTTGTAGTTTCAAACTATGTGTCACCAGTTATGGTCATGTATGATGATGAGGCCAATGGCTATCGATTTGAAATTCTTCCTCTGGCTTATCATGATCTGATGGTCCAGCGTGCTGTATGCATCGTTGCTGCCTTTCATCTCTCATCTGCACGACCGGAACTTCGTGAGCCAGCGGAAAAGAGCCGGGACGAAATCATAAGAACCCTGCGCCAAAATTCAGTGGAAAATCCGCTTATGAACGAGTCCAACTGGTCTATTCTGTTGCTATTGCTTGTGGGCGATTTAGTGACTGGGCATGAGCAAGTCCTTGTTCTCAGTCGTATGTTAGATTCGTTCCTGACACAGCGCCAGTACGAAAACCCGCAAACCCCGTTGACTAAATTTCTGTTCTATCAAAGTCGTTTGTAAGTGATGTCACAGTAGTAATTTCTTTTTCCTTTCCTCCACTCCACCCCCGGCACTACTCGTTTGTTTACGGTAAATGTAAATGCTGGTATAAGTTGCTAAACGAGACAGCGATCACTCTATAAGTAGGATTAAACTCCAGTTAGAGGAAGGAGACTAACAATAGTTTGACTAACTATATTATAGAATTACGTTTTTTGCACTCCCGATTCTTGACGTTGGACGAGCTATCGAGAGCTTCACTAAAGTTCTATTTGCACCCCTGACTAGTATCGAGCAGTACGCACCCCGACCACCAGGCAAGACTTGGCCAGTGGAAGCCATCATCTGTTCAGAACCACCCAAAGACAAACTCGGAAGCCATATACAGATACTAGAAAACATATTCCGGCTGTCGTTCGAAATCTATGTTCTTCGCGCATTACATTGCCGTGAACTTCCATCCAGCCAAGAAAACCCCGATCTTAAGCTGAGTGGGAATATTGTCCAAATACGAGAGCTGCTCAGTCAGTTAGACCTTGAGGCGCCGGGAAGCCATACAGTAGTATGGCCGCTATTTATTGCCGCAGCGGAGGCGCAAAAGGCCGAAAATCGAGAATACTTCATGAGCATTCTCAAACTCATTGGAGATGCAACAGGGTACCAGAATGTATGCTGTGGGATTAAAGCTTTACCAAGACTTTGGCTAGATAGGGAACGGTGGACGTCGAACTTACATTTGGTTGGCACGGTCATCATGTAGATGCTAGAATACTGCGTTCACAGTGGAATTCAATAAAAAGAAACATGTTATGTCATCTTTTTTATTTTTTATTTTTTTATTTTTTTAGCTGTGGATCGTGTATCCTCAATGGGACACTGGAATTGTTTATTTTCATTATAAAGCTTGGCATATCAAACTACCGAAGTGATCGACATGCTCGCTTACCGGGCATCTGGAATATATAGGTGGGGAAGTCCGCATCATTGTAAAGCAAAACATGGTGTATAACCTTCTATGTAGAAATGCCATGTCTTTATTTTGTTGACTCTCTTAAATATTGAAAGAAAGAACTGCTCGACCGTCATGAAAAGAAAAAAGAAATAAGATAACAAAAGAAAAGAGAAAAATATGCAAGCAGAGTGTGGAGATCACTTGACGATATATATTAATAATATGTATCGAATCGATGCTGTCGATTGCCGAATTATAGACATTATGGTGATGCTTTCACCAATAGAGGTTTGTTTTGCAATGTTAAGGATAAGTTGAGAGGCAGATAAAAGTGCAAAAAGCAAAAAGGTTCGCTAACACTTGAAACAAGCAAAAACGTATATTAGAAACAAAGGAGCGAAATCATCAGGACATATCTTGTCTAGAGTTCATATAGCTTCTTCAACCTTCTTGGGGCTCTTAGGGCGCTGTGTACCGCCAAACATCTCCTCCTCCGTGTTGACACGGCCCAGCACAGTAGCGTCGTCAGCCGTCTGGTCTGGGTCAGTCTCATTCTGGCTCGACTTGTCAGAGTTAGGCGTGCTGTAGTCACCGGGACCAGAGCTGCCGTCGGGCACGTGGAAGCGACGATCAAAACGCATGAACATGTACGTGTACACCACCATCAACTCAATGACAAAGTTGCAGCAGTAGAAGATGGCGCGGCCATGGAACCACTCATACTTTGTTTTAGTAGCAAAGCTGACGCCGATGCGGAATGCGGCACCAAAACCCAACAGGAAGGACGTCAACAGCACCATGCAGACCTTGGTTCGCCAACGGCCAGCACCAAACTTATCCAACTTCTCGTCCGACGGTACCAGAAGAGCGGCTGAGATAATTGGTACGGGCAGAAATGCCAGAACAGTGGTGAAAACGCCAACTACACGCTGTATGGTGCGTATCTGGAGCAGGGTAGAGACATTTAAGGTGAAGAACGAATACACGGTCGAGGGTATCACGGTTAGCAGCATGGCGATGACGCAGAAGAACAGAAACCGGAAGAGCAGAGTGACGGGGAGGCTCCAGCCAAAACGTGGGTGCTTGGCACGAACAATGCGTTGTGTGAGGACAAGGTTGACGATGAAGAGCACCATGACACCGGCGCTGGTGAAGACTGTAGCAGCCAGGGCTATACTGGCGTTCTTGGGCCTGGAAGCCCAGACAATTCGCATAACTATAGTTGTGACGCGCGCCATGCTGAAGCCAAACAGCGCCATGCTCAGGCCAAACTTATGGCCCCTACTCTTGTTTTTGCGAAATATGGTGATGTTGGTAATGGCACTGGCGACGAAGAACGGCAGAAGCACACCGCCGATAGGGTCGTCGATATGAGGCACTGGATGGTGACCCAGAATGGGCGTGCTGGATAGGTAAGGGCCGCCCTACATAATGATGGAAGCACTTGTGTTAGCAGTTGTCGTGGCTGGCAGATCTTCCAGAAGGTAAGAAAGGTAAGAGGAGAACAAGAGGTTCAAGGAAGCAAGGTCTTGCTTGGCATAGCCCATAGCCGCAAAAAGAGGCGAGATAGCCGCGCCTAGACTGCAAGCAAGTAATCAAAAGGTCTGCGACAAGACGTTACGCTAAACAGCAACAGATCATTGCGAGCCACTTCACAAGATAATGAATGGTAACATGGCGAAAACAGAATACGAGCGTATGTGTTTTCATCTGTTGGAGAAACAACGTACCATGATAGCGTGTTCGCGGCCTGAGTTACAGTTGTTATTATTGATCGATGTCTGAATGGCCTTTCAGCAAGTGGTCAACGAGCACCAGGAATAAAAGGACAGAAGAAAAGCAAGAAAGAAGAATGCTAAAAAGGACAGCAGCGTTATGTCCTAAGGCTAATAATACCTTCTAGATGATGATGAAGGAAAAACAAAAAAGTAACGGTAAGATCAAGATTAGGCGACAAACATCTCAAAACATCTCAAGGCCAAATACCATGTTCCCCCACTCGACCTATATACTTCTAATCTTGTTGGCTAACGAAACACAACACTCGAACCATGCTGTGGCCACCGGCCCAAAACCCCGTTACCCTTCCGCTTATCCTAAAGCCGGCCAAACCAAGCTATAGGCCATAGGCCCATTCCGAGGTCTGCTGATGCTTGTTATTTTGCGCTCTTAAGCCACAACTATTGTACAAAAGAAGTACGTATTGGTATGGTATAGTGTGGCCGGTGCGCTCTTGTCTAGCCCGAACCAGTTATCTAGTTCATTTCCTTCACTGCTGTTTTCTATCTAGCCTACTTACTCGTCCTTCGATATGGCATTCCGTCTCATCCTTTTCGGCGCCTTGTCCATGTACAACTAGGTAGGTAAAACGTGTAAGTCTGCATATCCGGACGCCTTTGGATAAACCGGTTGTCGCATCTGCACGTCACAGGGAGCCTTTGGATAAGCCGGAGGAAAGTGAGAGCCAGAGACAGTCTGTTATATGTACATATTCTTATACTTGTACGATATCACAAGTATGACCACCAACGAGCAATCAAAGGATTGGCGTACGACTAGACAGAAGCCCGCTTTTCCTGACACAAATTGATTAGCACTTAAGCTACAGAGAACTGCGCTCTAAAAATCTTCTTTTTACGCTTGATTTCCGCAGTTTTCTAAAAATGCCCAAACGAAAAGAAATTGTCGGCGCTTATAAGTACCGATTTGCCGACCAGACAGTCAAACATGGAAGGACTAATACTACATACTTTGCTTAACATTATTAATGGCTTAACGAACCACGGAAATACGGCATAGTTTTAACTAGGCTCGCAAAGATATTGCACCGTTTCAAGGGTTAGCCTGGCAAAAAAATCTAGTTACACGGCCATCTATAATTTTGTTTTCTTTTAACGGAGTTAATAACGAGAATCGGCGTTAATGAAAATCGAAGTATTCAAAAATTCAAAAATTCAAAAATTCAATCACGTTGTTCGTCTATTTGTAATAATTGCTTTGATATCCTCCTTTTCCTACTTCTTCAATAATCCAAAACTAGAAAAAATAAAATCAGGAACCATTCTAGAAACAAAAGCTTTTAAGTCCCTCCGTGACTTGTGCCGAGAACCGAGCTTTTAATGATTACATAAACATACATATAAATATCAACCAGGCCTGTGTTTCCCCCTTAATAAACACGCTGCTATTACAATATATAGAACGATAGATATCAACTTCTTAAATGAGTATCCTATTTCATTTTCTATTCGTGCTTTTACATCGCCGTTCATGCAATGCAATGCCAAAAAATTATCTTCGACTTAACCTTGTCCTCTTCGGGCACTGTCATTGCTTTTATCATTCTGACTACTTCGTGAATCACAGGTATGTCTACTCATTTGTCATACGTTTCATGCTATTCGCATCATGAATTGAATTTGGTATCTTATTATGTTCATCATCTATAACTACCATGGTCCATGCCAGCATAGCCGCCGTTATTACTCGTAAACGTGTGGTCCCAAACTCCGCTGCTATGTGGTAGGAAAGAGTTGAAAAATGAACTCTCGGGGAACACATTAGGCCAATCAAACGCCATTCCAGCACTAAACGGTGGTACTAGCTCGTCGTCCTCATCCATAAAACAGCCTCCATTAGTCTCATTGTGGTTGCCCGGGCCAGGCTTTAGTCCGTTCATAAGCTTCTCTATAACTTCAGTGTGCTGAGCTAGTGGAATATCAGCTAAATCCCAGCTGAAGTTCTCTCGATGATGGCGGAGTGCCCGAAGCAGATCTTGTGCCATGCGCAACGACGACGACTGCGATAGTGATGCTCCAGCTGGTGTGGCTGGCGCGTCAATCTCAAGAGCACAGCGCAATAGGAAGGTTACCGTTGATGCAAATGTGAAAGCACTGACAGGCTGCCAGAAGTCGCTAAATTGCGCATCGCCTAGTTCTTGGGCAAAGATCACAATGTCCTCAGCTGTACGACGTGATGCAATATACCGGTCTCGCATGTCGGGGCCCGAGATTTGAGTTGTTACTGTTACGGCCGCTGGACCCCCCTCTCCCTTATCACCTAATAGTTGGATCCGCTGTGTGAGAAGACGGAGCGAGAGATACGCAAGCCGTAGATTGGCCGCGCCAGGTGTATCTAGTTCAATGCCACGGATTATTATCTTACGACAGTTTCCCGACAGGGAGTCGACCCAACGCTCGAGGTCCTCGGTGATGTGGTTGTGGGCCGCAGCGACGGATGTCTTATCAAGGTTATAGACACGGTCTAGATAGCGGTATAAGAGCTCGGTCAAGCTAAAAAGTACCATAAAAACTTCGGCCGCATCACGGTCGCGTTGTGGGGAGTCGTCATTGATCATGAGATATTCCAGCGTAGGCGGAGGAACATCGCTCTGAGATTTACGTAGATGTGGCGGCGTGCCATAGCCTAAAGATGACCTATATGTGGATAAAGTTATCGAGTTAGTTAGGGCTCTTTATCTTATAAAACACATCGAGGGAGGGGCATCTCTTTTCAAAGTCTCTTGTCTAGTGTTCATGATTTGATTGTACTCACCAGCCATCCGTGACATTCAGCGCCCACCAAATGCGCATCCGTAAACCCTTCTCGCTCTCTGGAATATCCCAATTCATTGGGCTACGGTTCAAACCTAGACTATGGGCGAGACTAACAGCAGATCCTAGCTGTACCTGGTTACCCAGCATGCTCGTGGTAGGCCGGCCACCAACGTTGAGCACTAGAGCCACCACAGTCGAAATTCCAGGGCTTTGATGGAGCTCGGAAAACAGCGCCTCGCTAGCTAGATTCCAAAGAAAGGGAGGGTCTGGTCTGTGGTGTTTCCGCAACTCTGTATCAGCCCCCCAGTACGCCAGACTTTGGGCATATATACAGCATATCAAAGCAGGACTAACCCGCTCCTTTTCATTAAAAACTTGGTTCAAAAATGCTTCTTCCTGCAGAAGCGGTAGGCATATGTTTTGCTTTCGAAAGAACAACTTGAGTAACTGCGCCCCCCACGGCTCGAGAAGCTTTTCTACTATCTTGAGTTTTTTGGCACTGGGAGACGTCGACACCACCATTCCAAGAGGCTGTTTCTTGACACGAGCAAAGATAACAGGCCCTGCAGCAGGGTTGGCCTGAGGCTTAATCACACGCATAATCCCAGTCGACGGGTGTAACATTGCCAGATAGTCAGCCAAGACTTGAGAGTCACGGGTGACGTCGGGTCCAATTATATGAGCGTTTCCTCCCTCCTCGTCTTCGATCAGAAGTGAAGTCTGTTTATTAGTTTCTGAGGACGAGTTGGTCAAGCCAGTCAACGGACCAGTTGGTTCAAGGTCAGCCGGTGTCGGAGCCGCCATTAGTCGGGAAGCTGCGGCTGCGCTGTCACGATCAGGAAGACTGCGTCGTTGTTGGGACTCCGGGAATCCGCCATGCGGCAAGATAATATCGGCTTGCTGCTGTGGCGAGATGTTATTGGAGATCTGCATCTGTAGAAGTGGCTGTTGTTGGGCGAGAGTTTGAGGCCGCAATGGAGGTGGCACGGGTTGCTGCATAAGTTGAGACTTGAGCTGTGTTTGAGGCTGCTGTTGTATCTGGAGTGGCGACTGTGGCTTTGGCTGCGACGGTGGCTGAATTGTAGAGATAGCTAATGCGCTCGACGGTTGATGGGGAGGCATTGATTGTGGTTGCGACGGTGATTTCGACGACTGCTGCTGTTGTTGTTGTGATTGTTGTATTGCGACACCAGGCTGACTATCTGCGGCCACATGGACTGTAGCTTGCTGACGGCCCATCTGCAGCATTGCCGCCTCGTCTTCGGTGGTCTCTGGCTTAACGCTGCCCTGCTTACGGACGGTTTGCTTGCGCAGACGAGCAGGCGACTGTGTAGCCGTGAGCGGGAACACACAATCAGTGTTGTGTATGCGACACATCAAACATATCGTGGTACCAGTCTCTATCCTGCAGCGACTCTTTCGTCGGCGGCACTGGTTACAGGCTGGACGAAGGTGGGAACGGTACGGGCGTTCTTCGTTGTCGGCGCTGTTAGGCGCAAGGGGCGCATTGGCGGCTTCTTCGGGTGGCGCCATGTTGCGACCGGTATTTTCTGATATCGTATCGAAGGTCTCGTTTTCCGCGGTCGTGATTATGTGAGAGTCGAGTAATAATGCGGATAGAAAGCCGGGGGTTATCGCCCAAGCCCAAGCTCTCTATCTCTAGCTGTAGATATGATATCTATGTATAGGTAGGTGTCTAGGGTGTGTGTATGAAATGTAGGTATGACTGGGCCGCGGAGAACTCGACAGCAGTTTCTGGCTGCAATATGCCGCTAGACGAGAAAAGCCGTTGTTGTAAAATCCGTAGACACTCCAATCTGTACGGCTATGGCTACAGATTTGCTTGCGACGGACTGCAAGCGGCAATTATTCGGTACTGGATTTATTCTTATTTTGCGACGCCCTTTTACGCACACTGAAATAAAGGCCGATGCTAGATTTCGTTGCTGGATTGATGCTTTTTTTTTTTTTTTTCTATAGTGGGTTTTGTGAGGTTGAAGGCAACTAAAATGGCTAATAAACAAGAAGCTAAAATGAACTCTGCTTCGATAATCGCGAAAAAGGATGTATATATGTCATGAATAAAAAATATACTGAAGATACCGTAAATAATTCCAAGCCATAGCGAAAGAGTGCGAACAGAGCAAAAAATTCAATTACTACAGACAAAACTTATTACTAAGACGACGCTGTATCTTGTTTATCTCTACCAAATAGTGAAAATGTGGGGTCTCGCTGGCTTCCTTCCGTAGTTTATTGGGTTTGTGTTTTTCATCTAACCCTAAGATGTTGCAAATACTATGATATATGTAGTATAATCAATAATGTTTTTGTGTACAACGCCTGTTTTTGACTCTAGGTTTAAGAATATATTTTTTTACTCATATAGGGAATTTCCGCTCTCGCAAAAGAAATATCATTTGGTAGGACATTTTGTCCCACAATCATCTAAATGTGACAATAAAAACAAAGTCCATGATGCAAACTGAATCCAAATGGGATCCCAAAAGAACAAACGTGAGCCGTAAAACATACCACAAGAAAGTATCTAATATACTTATGCTATATAGAAAGATACCTAGAACGGTCCTAAATATGTACTCGTCTAGCAACAAAACAGCCTCACCTTCCATCATCATCCGAATATACGATCAAGCACACGATCGTAGAGACCAAGGTTTTTCTCCGGGACGTAACTGCTCTCGTAGTCCTCGATTTCTCGAACGCCAGTGAACAGGTCGACTTCCTCTGGGCGGCGCCAAGTTGTCCGCTTGACGATTTTGTACACTATGAACATGACCGGGAAGATACCGACCATGGTGTACGAAAAAAGAAACGTCGTGACACTCCAATGACCGGGAAGGAAGACGGCGTAGCCACCAACAAACGTCATGATGATCGTACCGACTAGGGAGTACCAGGCGGCAAAGGGCTGTAAAGCACTGGTGTACGGTAGGGTATTCCGGTCGACACCCTGCGTCTTGCAAGCATAGAAAAAGGCTAGGTATGCCGCGCTCATCACTGCAAAGTTCATTAGCTGAGACGCAGTGACCAGAGACACGAACCATGTCAGGACCTTGGCTGAGCTAGAGCTGAGCTGAAGGAAACTCAGGAAAGCAATAGCCAAAACGGCAGCAGTACAGTAGTAAGGCACTCCGTCTTTGTTGCAAGTGACGAAGAAGCGCGGCGCCTTTCTCTCTAGAGCTAGACCAAGAAGAGAACGGGAAGCACAGTATACGTAACTATTTCCGGCACTCTGTGAAATGAATGTGGTTAGTTGACTATATTTTGAAAAGAGAGAAAACAAGGGATATGACATGTGTGTGACATCTATAGAGAGGTGAGACTTACAAACGCAGCTGTGAGCACAAGTGCGTTGACGATGTGGGGCAGAACTCCAATCTTGAGGCGAGCCATGGCAACGACATAGCTATTGGTATATGTTAGTAAAACAGAAACACAAGAGAGCCTAATCTAATTCGATAGAGACTTGGAAGAACTTACGGAGAAGCCGCAGCACCTGGCTTGTCGTTGAGGAACGCATCGATAAGGGTCTGATCGTCGTAGGGAAGCAAGATTCCAACACACAGCGCACCCAGGATGAAGAAAACAGTTAGACGATAGAAGACGGCGTTGTAGGCTTTGGGCAAGACTTGACGAGGGTTAATCGTCTCTCCAGCTGCCATGGAAACGTAGTCGGGACCAGCAATGATGAAAGAGGCCTGAATTAGGCACTGCAAGAAACCAAGGAAGTATCCTAGCTTGCCCGTGTAGTATATGGTGGTGAAGGAACCAGGATCTTTCCAGTAGCGGAAACCGAACCGATCACCAAGAGGATTTCCACCCAGCATGACGACGAAGGTGAAGATGATGAGAGCAACGATCAAAATCATCTTACCCAGGGCGGCCCAGAATTCAACTTCACCATACCACTTGACAGCCAGGAGGTTGATGACTCCATAGAGAACGACGATGATGGCAATGATCACTCCAGTAGGAATGGCTTCAGTCCAATACTGGATGATGACATTGCAGGCGACGATTTCAAACGGAACCATGGCAGCTTCGAAGATGAAGAAGTTCCAACCAGCAGCAAAACCAAAGGCCTCATCGATGTAGCGACCGGCAAACGTGATGAAAGGCGATGAGATGGGCAGATATGTGACCATTTCAGCCATGGAAGTGGTGACCGCAAGAATAATGGTACACCAAATCGAAAAGGCGATCAAGAGGGAGGCAGGGCCACCCGCAATGAGACCTTTGCCTATTTGAACCTATAAGACGACAGACAAAATAGTAAGCGAACTGGTAGACTACAACGATATGTCAGACAAACAGGGCAGAAGGAACATCAAATGATATCTATGTAGCTAGCTAGCCGTGTGACTAGCTGACTATTAGCAACCCATTACTTATACTTACATAGAGGGCGGTTCCAATGGTACCACCAATGCCTGCATGAAGAAGCATGTTAGTTAATTGACCGAGTATTATAGGGCGGGAGGTTGCTTTGAGGGACACGGTAGATATTCCAAGGGAATGGAAGTGATATGGAAGATCGACCGTTGGGGCAATGGCTGTGCCACATGGAAGAAGGGAAGAAGAACAATGGAAGACTGTAGAGAAAGGGTGGGGATAGTAGATCTGTTGGAAGGGCGGATTGACAGAAGGGAAGAGCTGCTAGGGGGGCCACAATAGAAGTACGAAAAACACTTACCAATCAACTGGATATGGCGAGGTCGCAGCTTGCGGTGCGTATGGTCCTTGTTCAAGCTCTCGTTATCGGTGAGGACAACGGGAGAGTCGGTTGGCGACGAGCTGAAGAAGGTCATCGATCCCCTTTTCTCGGAATCGGCTACGTGGGCGACCGCCGCCGATTTGCCCGGAAGGGGCCCGACATCACGAGCCATTTTGGAGATGGTCTATGGTTGGCAAGACAAGATCCTAATCTGTTATAGAAGTGGGCAAGGAGAAGGACGGGGGTGGTAGCTAATATATAGGTGATAGCGATAATAGAGGCGACTTGATGCTTGGATTGTTCTAGCAAGAGAATATTTCTCGAGAATGCAAATCAAAATCAAAGTTTAATCAAATCAATGGTGTAAACAGAATACAAAAAGGTATCACTATTAGAGAAAGATGCAGAGAAACACAAAGTGAGGAATATGAAAGGAAATACAGATCGAGAAAGACGAGGTGTTGCAGTTGGAAAGTCAGGACAAGTAAATATGAGTTTTGCGAGTGGATATACTACGCTCTTTATAGAATACGATATTGTTGGGTGGCTATAAAGATACTAAGACAGACAAGTTGAAGTCCTATAACTTCTAGGTGCCAAGGAAAGCGTGTACTATGTAGTTGCCATGCTACTGCGAGCAGACTAAAACGGCAAAATTAGGCAATATAATCACAGATTAATACCTTCTTTCTTGTCTAAGCTACTTATGCTATTAGCAGCGTATGCATGTATGTAACGAAGCTTCAACAATAGCAAAATGTCTGAAGCAGAGCGTCAAAGATGCTACATATTTCTTAAGGAACAATTGCAATAGAATCAGTGCTTCTGCTTCTGCTTCTGCTTCTGCTCCTATTTTTCTACTTGTATTTTTTGCTTCTAATTCTCTCCGACTTCTACTAGTCTTGTCCAATGTTAAGCCTGTCTTTGCTTTTTTTATAGGGATTACAGTTGAACTAACCAATTGGCGACAATAAATCAACTCTTGTGCACAAGTGATTTTGCGGGGCCTGTCATCATAATCATAGAGGAGAATGTTTTATAGTGGTGAATTTATTGTATGTAATGTGTATAGGCATTTAACTATGACACCGTTTCCGCTATAAGGCTCCCAGCTATAAGAAGGCCGGTATGGCTACTTTAGCGTGCCGGCCCCACAATCAACCTCCAATTGCAGTGCTGAGTTAGTGCTATAGTGGCTCAATTAGGCCTAGCACAATTTATCTCGTCTTCATAGTTGCTGAGCCGGCCAAATATAACTGTACATTCTTGACTACAAATATGATTATCAAAATCGGGAAATCCTTGCAAGCAAACAAGCCCTCCATAAAAAATTTGGCTGAAAACCACGCATCTGGTGCAAAAAAAAAGATTAAAAAGTTGAGTTTACTATGGCTAAATGCGTTCACATATTTGTGGTTAATTCTCCAGACTATTGAAGAAGATATCCTAAAGCAGCCTGAAAACTACATATGCGATGTTTCTCTCTTTTCGAGATTGAATTTTATCGCCTTGATTACATGCCACATGCCGCTATAATACCTCGGATTTTATCTTAGCCTGGGCTTCTCTTTCTCTTCGTCTTGGCTGTCCCACATGTTTACTGCAGATCAAATCCAGATTGCATCCAATTCCCTGGGTTAACTCGCTTATTGGCAGGCTTTTGGCAGGCTTTTGAAGTTCGGCCATATCCGCCTAAGTAGCTTATAGCTAGAGTTGCCCTGTAGAGTATAGAATATAGCACTCGTTATTTCTATGACGCCATAGTTGCATATGATTGCGAGAACAGCGACACATATTTAGTTGGAATTTTTCCTTATCCTTGATATTCCTTGATGCGAGATTTGATCAAAGATACAAGGATTCATAGGATGAATTGAACTAAAAATGTATCTTCCTTTTTCCCGTCCCTTTCTCTCACCCCAGATTTTGGTAAAACAAACTTCAAGGCAAAAGAACTTCTTCTATCTTGCTTACTCACAAAATGCCACTCAATCAGTCCGATCAGGAAGGCGTCTTTCTGATAGCTCAAACAAGAGCTTATTGTGTTACATCTATTTCGAGAAAATAATCTCAAATCTCAAGGCTGATCGTGCCGTGTTTCTATTGTGTTGATGATGTTGTAATACTAGTAATCAAGTGTGTGAAAATATCACCATAATCTCGTAGTTTATTATAGCCAATTTTACAAAGTAACCAGTGAGTTATGACAAGAATGTATTCCAACAAAATCACTCATTTGTTCTATTCTCCCTGAACATACATGTAGAGCACATCTACCATGCTAAGGCTTATCTTGTAAGACGATGCCACCGAATTTGTGCTCGGATTTGTGTAGCTTTACAGTCGCAATTCGGATCTGTCTGCCATCACACCTGTACCATTCCTTTTTTTATCCACTAGAACAAGCCCAATTTGTAGTGCTCTAAAAGGCCCGAAGTAACCTTTTTGTATTTTTTCCTAATGATATGATCCATTTCCATCAAAATGTACAGTTATACAATGTTAATAGTATCCACCTACATATCTGTGTGTATCACATCTTCTGATAAATATGCTCTTCTATATTGCGTGATATTACACGATCAACTAGCTTCAAGCTGTATCTTGTCAAAATAACATCTGTATAATATATCACTAGTAATCATATAGAAATAACTATTATTGTGGTTATATGCAATAACGTGTGATATATTGACGCTTTTTGTTGAATCCAACTAGAATGATATGAAAACCCCTATTTTTTGATGTCCGTTCTGAGACCTGAACCATCTATCATCATCTCTTGATCTCTTATTTGTGCAGAACCTTTGCAGTTAGGTAATACAAGATTGCTAAGACTTTTAAAATATTTACATACGCTCGACAGGTGTAAGGCCTAGTAGGCGCATACCGTTACCAAGAACTTGCTTGGCAGCCTCGTAAAGCGCCAAACGAGCAACTAAGATGTCCTTTTCAGAGCCGACAACGCGGAGAACATCATATGATGAACTGAGGACGTGGGTCATCTTGAATAGGTATGTGAGGATAGTCGTCGGTTCGAGAGTCTTGATCGTGTTTACGAAAACATCGGGGTATTGGCCAAGAAGACGGACCAGGTTGACTGCGTGAGTCTCCGGCAGAAGATCCCAGTTGGCAACAGCAACATCAGCGTCCGTAACACCAGTGGCGCGAGCCTTGCGTCCAATGGAAGACAGACGAGCATGGGCGTACTGGAGGTACGGGCCAGTATCACCCTCGAATGAGGTCATGGCATCCATGTCGAACTCGTAGTTGTTTATTCTGTGAAAGTGGCATTGCATGTTAATTGAGTGTTTCATATAGTCATCAGTCGATAAAGATAGTAGTCTTACCTCTTGCCGGTCATATCCTGAACCATAACACTGCTGATACCAAGGATATCAGCAGTAGCCTTGGGGTTCTCGACCTGCTTGTACTTATCCTCGTTCTTTTTCATGACTTCGTGCATGTGATCACCAACATCGCGCAGAATATCATCCAGGAAGACAACAGTACCCTTACGGGTGCTCATTCCCAGAACAAGACCAAAGTTGACGTGTTGCACCTTCTTGGCAATTTCAGTGTGGCCCATCAGCTCAATGATCTTGAATAACTGCTTCAAATGAAGGTCCTGGGCAGATGCGACAACGTAGATCATGTGGTCGTAGTTGTATTGGTCATGACGACGCAGAAGCTCGCTGATATCACGGGTCAGGTATAGAGCAGTTCCATCTTTCTTGCGGATAATAGGCTTCTCCAGAGACTTTCCAGCCTTGCCAGCAACGTGTTTAGAAAAGTCAATGATGAGGGCCTTTTCAGACTCCTCGGCGATGCCCTTCTCAATAAGGGTGTTAGCAGCAGCCTCCATGGCTTCCTGCTTAACCTGGCTTTCACCGGAGAACTCATCGAAGGCAATGTTGAGACGAGCGTAAGTCTCCTTATAGCGAACGATGGACAGATCACGGAAACGCTGCCATTGCGAAAGAGCAGCCTCATCACCATCTGACATAAGCTTGAAGTACTTGCGAGCCTGCTCGTCAGTACCCTCCTCCTTTAGCTTGTTGGCCTCCTCGGTCTTGCCTACGGCGGTAAGTTCAGCAATCTTCTTGTCTTCGTCAGACTTGTCGGCGTTGATCTTGACGTAAATCTGGTACAAGTGGTTGATAGGGTCGGCCTTGAGGGATTTTTCGTCACCATACTTGACAAAGCCTAGAGCCAGCAGACCATACTGCTTACCCCAATCACCAAGGTAATTCATGCGGATGACATCCCAACCAGCACCAGCGTATAGGTTACTCAAGAAACCACCGATGATTGTAGAGCGCAGATGGCCAGCGTGGAAAGGCTTGGCGATATTAGGGGAGGAGAACTCGACAATGATGCGCTTGCGACCAGCAGATTCATCTTCGACGTTCTTGAGGCCTAGCTTGTCGTTCTGGCCGAACTTGTTTCCACGGCCTTGGATCATGGGCAGTACCAGCTTGACGAGAGGTCCGGGCTTGAAGAAGAACTGAATGAAGTGGTTGAAGGCAATAGGCTTCTCAATCAATGGTGACTCGGGGAACTAGTGGTTCATTCAACGGTTAGTACATGAGCTAGTCTTGATATTATTTGCTTTATTCGTTTCCAAAGGTCGCAAAAGCCCAGATGTTGGACCACGTGAACTGCTAACATACTTTAGAGGCCCATTCCTCAGCGAGCTCAGTGGGCTTCTTGCCCTTGACACGCAGAGCAGGCACGGCAACTAGAAGATCACCCTTATCGAGACCGGTGGTCCATTGCAGAGCAGGGTAGATGATCTTCTTGTCAACACCGCTGACCTCGTGCAGAAGTGCCGTGATGTGGGAACGGTAAACATCGACGGGGTTCTCGGTAGGGAACCAGTTAGGGTAGCTTTCCAACTCGCTAATAGGTAACCTGGCCAAGACGGCCGACAGCTTATCGACGGCGACCATGTTGTTGTCAAAGGAAAGATATCGTGAGGCTGAAAAGAAACGGCTAGTCAACTTATATTGGCGAGGGAGGGGCAGCGGTACAACCGAAGCACGAGAACGGACAGAAAAAGACTGGCTACGAGCAAAACGTGAGATTGTCAGATAAGAAGCAGAGGATAGGCCACAAGCTTTACGCAATATTGGCCGGCACGCGTCGTTGTTGATTGTTGTGGATGCAGATGTACGAAGTGGCAACGATAGAGCGGCGATGGAAGATAATGAAGCCCCGCCAAACATTTGGGTCCTAAAGATTGCTGGGTGCGTCACAGTCACATACAAAGCTTAAGGCAATGGCTAAAAGTGGTAGTCTAAAAAAAAACCAGAGCAGAAAAAAACTTAGAGCCAGTAGGAAAGCTTAGTAGGCAACTATGGTGAGTCACATACAAATTTGATAGTAGGCGCTCCTAAGACAATAAGAGAAACAAACCGCCCAAGTTCTTATTCTGGCTATGTATGGATTCAAATTAAAAGGAAACTAATAACTAACACCAGGATTTTTGCAGAATGGTATTTGCTTTATCTCGCTGTTTCCGCACAAACTTGGCACCTAGCTGAACTAACCTTTGAAAAATCAACAAGAACGGCAGCGCATTCCGGGTGAATCACGGGTAAACGCAAACAGCAAACGACTACTTACAATACTGCTACTTTAAGTATCGTGGTAGAACGAATTTGATATTGGTATCTCAATTTATTTGTGGTTCTCAGTAGATTGACTATATACAGATAACAACGCTATATGAAACAAGACATAAAATAATAAAGCAACGTAAGTGACGTAGAATGGTGCTATGCAACCAACAAGCATCTAAAAGTTATATTCTTCCACAAAAAGGTGTATACCCTGAGCCCCAGTTCCCTTATGAACAGCTCTCTCATCGGAAAGTCCAGTGACAACATTCCTCACGTTTGTTGTCAGTTGCTTTCCTCCGCACACTACAATGCTAGTTTCTCCATGTGCCTCCTCTACCGAGTCTCTAATGAGAGCATCTACCTCCAGTCTGGAGTTATACTCTGTGAAGATCTCAGCTTTGGGGGCAATCCCTATTGGGTTGTCCGCCTGGCAGCAACTAGCGCCATTTTCAATGTCGTCAGATGGCAGAGGAACCCGTCGTCTTTGAACTGGTGAGCTCGAATCTGTAGGGCTGGAAGTCGTGCCCTCTGTCCATTTCTCATTTGTCGTGTCGGTGCTTGTTGATTCCGGTCTCTTATCTGTCGTGTCTCCGGTCCGTGCAACATGTATATTGACACGAAGATTTGAAATATCCTTGCTCTGGCTCAGAATCTGTTGCAATCGATGCGTGTACCAGTCAATCTCGTCTCCAGTACGAGCTGACACAAGAAAATCCACCCTGCGAGTGCATATTGAAACGTTTCGTCGCTTTGCATCCAGCACTTCTTCAAGAAGTGGCAAAGTAAACGAAGCTCCGGTTGAAGCAGCAATCAGAACAATGTTCTCGTAAATATCCCACCGAGGTGGCACACCGAATGGGCCAGCAAGGAACGCTGTAAATTGCGCTGGTTGCCCGGTCTTCTCCTGGGCTTTGACTGCCGCATTATACAAGCGCTTTGAGAATCCCCCATGCTTCCGGATGACAAGCTGTACACTGTTGCAAGTGCATACGCCGGGTACGCGATGTGCGGCAGCTAATGTGTAAGGGTGTGCTTCGACTAGCCCTAGAGCAGGCATGTAAAGGTAGACATACTGGCCAGCACACCAAGAAAAGTGAACACTTTTAAGAGTCAATACAGCAGTGTTATTACCAACAGCCACGACTGTCGCTGTGTGGCCAAAACGGCGCTGGCTATGACATCCGGTCTTTTGAAGATTAGAAAGCCGGATGTTTCTCGCTGCGTAGAGCACACCTCGTACGAGACGATCAAAGCCCCAGGCACCGACCGCCCACCATAGATTGTACATTGCGTAATCGGGAATGTGCTTGTGGATACACCAGAGAAGCATAATTGCAGATGTTACATGTTGGATGACGAAAGTCTCGTAACCCAAACGACGAAGAGGGGCTGCCGTTGACAGTAGGTTCCATAACAGTAGACCCCAGGCGCCAAAGCCGTACTTGATCATAGGCATAGTCTCGATTTCCAGCTTGACAAAGTCGGCCCGCGCCCATTCAGCATAAAAGAACCAGCCATGAAGAGTTGCTGTGAGAAGCATTGTCCGGCCGACCCAACGGTGAAACCAGTTCAGGCGTTCGTCTCCCACTCCAAGAAGGGCAGCTAGTGGTCCGTTTTTGTTTCCTAGTAAGAATACTAGTGGGAGTTGAGTTGTCGTAACCCACGCATTCCGATATGCCACACGTTCCCAGTAATTCGCATCGTGTGCTATGGCATTCTGGGTAGCCATGAGGAACACTATCAACCAATAGAACAAAAGTACAATAGATCGGCCTAATGATGGAGGTGATAGCCAGGAAAGAAAGCGATTATCGATATGAACGGCGGGATGTTTGGTTTCGCGGAGTATGGCAGTGGCTGTAGCCCAATAGCCGAAGAAAACGCCCTCGGGACGGCTAGAAGTAAGAGAGTTCCCATCGGCGGCACTTCTTTTCAATCTAATAGTACGCAATGTTAGCTTTCATATCAGTATGAGATGAGGTAATCTGTAAATGCAGCAGGGCGTACCTAGCGCGAGCGTCAAGTTCGTTGATTACACGACATATCAAAGCCAGGGCAACATAAGCAGCTATTATGTACCAAAATATCCGGGCAAGCCTCATGTTGCCATCGGTGAATGTAGACATGGACATCTGCATGATGGGCAGATTATTGAGAGGTTGAGTTCGGCGATAAAAGTAGTTGTGTAAGCGGATAGGAGTGAGGTATGCATATATTCATGTCAATATGTAGTCAAGACGGCGTGATAAGAGCACTCAAAACATTGGCGATGTTCAGAATTTAGCAACGAATATTGTCATTAGCCATTGGTAGAGGTGGACAATAAAGCGCGGTATTGAGCAAGAATTGTCCCCAGATTCGTAGGCGAAACACCCGAAACGACGGAGATCTCTGTGAATAGGGATACTAAGATCGACGGGTTACTAGGCGCAAGCAATTATCAATGTGAGAAAACTTTGAGAGTAGGGCTCAAAGCATATGGAGAGCCACCCAGACTGGGCACAAGTCTATGAAAGGAGAATAATACCAAATGATAATGGAAAATATGTATAGTTGTGGTGTGTAATGGTAGCTACCGTAAGACATTGTTGTTCAAGTTCAGTTCGATATAAAAACCCTACGGGGCCAGAAAAGAGAGCAATGAGCCCCCCTTGTTCTAATAGTTCTTTGTTCTCTCTTGCCTCTTCAACCCAACGGGGTTCCAGATAGCAAAACAGATACAAATCATTACATATGTACATAGTAGTAGACATCTCAATACCTCTCTCAACTTCCTGATACTTGATTTCCTGAAAGGTAACTTGTTGTATGTACCCTTGGATCCACTATTTTGTATGAGGTAAACTGATAAACTTGCTCAAACCTTCGCGCCGAAAAGCGGGTCCGACCAATCGCATTGCATTCAGTACCATGAGCCAAATCATAGAAGAGCAGACGGCCTTGTAAGTGGCTCAAGCCATGCACAAATATTAGTTGCAATTGAGCACGTGAAGCTCTCTCAAACAGGACATATTGACAAATGGCCTTGCTTAGTATTGGGATTTTCAGCCATCCTTGATGGTTATTTAGCCTTTATTGGCATACAAGTATGACCTCATAGATTCCATTGTCGCATTCACATGCTACAGTAGTTGTTGGCTTTGCACCGCAAGCTAAATGTATGAGTTGTTAATATTTTTTTGAGATATAGAATAGAATCTAGTTCTGGTTTACCAAGACTATATATATAGTATTATAAAACTCCCCAAACACCTCAAAAATAGGACAAGAATACACGATGCGTAGAGAGAATCCATCTCACAAAAAAACATCCCCGCCAAAAACAAAACTAATAAAAAACCTAAAAAGAAAATATCAAGTTAACCAACATATATAGGAAACGTGAGATTAAAGCAAAAGCTGGAAATATAACCCAAAACATGCAATAGCAGTTTAGTGAGGAAGAGGTAGGGTTTGTTGTCATACAAGAAAATTGAGAACTGTGAGTATATCATCCATATTTTGCAAATGGACAATTTTATACCTTCAGTTATAACTCATTTCCCAGGCTAGCTTCGGCGTGTGGTTCCTCTAATTCAACCGATACAACCTTTTCGACGGCCTGCGTTTCTAGGTTCTCGGTTACATCCTTCACCACCTCTATCAGGTTACCAGTCGATGGGATAGCTTCGTGGTGTTCGACTTGAGTCTTGAATTCAGCCTCTTTTTCGACATCGAATGCGGGGTCAACCTGGGTCTTGAACTCGGCCTCAGCTTCGGTGGCGGCAAGGGCAGCAGCGGCAGCTTCGGCAACCTTGATTGCGGCTAAACGTTCCTGACGCTCGGCACGCTCCTGTTCTACAATAAGAGCGATAGCAACGTCCAATTCTGCCTGTGCCTTCAATTCTGCCTGTACCTTCTTCTCGGTTATCCGCTTAGTAACAGAATCCAGGTCCCAGTCGTTTTCGAAATCATCCTCCTCGTATTTTAGGGCGGCCACATCCTTGATTACAGAAACCTCCTTGACAGCCGCACGTGTGAGGTCCATTGCATCATCCTCAAGAGCGTTGGCGAAGTCCTGGGTGGAAGATAGGTCGACATGGGTGACGATTAGACCCTTGAGGTCATCAGTCCAAGCATCGAAGCGGGCACGCAGTTCATGGTACTTAGCCCAGTCCTTGTAGGTGATGCCGTCCATCCACGCCCATTTCATACCAATCTTCTGAAGAGCTAGATCACGCATCGTTTCTAGCGTCTTGAAATGCGCATCGGCCTTGTCGGTGATAGCTGCCTGGAGCTGCTGATCAAATTCCTCACGCCATATGCGCACCTCATTGGCTTGGTTCTTGATAGCAAGACCGTGGGTACGGACAAATGCTATGACTTCGGCGTTGAAATCATCCAGAGTATGATAGTACTCTTTCTGTTTCAAAATTCCAAATAATTGCGTTCGAAGATTGTTTAGTTGGAACTCAATTACTTCGTTCAATTGATTGACCAGAGCGTGGCCAGTTTCCATCAGAGGAGATTGCAGAATCTGGTCAGTGATATCGCGAACCAGGACGTCGATATCGGCCGCACCTTCGTCGGCAGCCTTAGTAAAGCGTTCCTGCCATTCCTTGAGATCAGCAGCAACCTCTAGGCGAGCGTGGTGGCGGACATCTGATTCATTCTCAGTGGCTTCAGGTGCCTCGATCATAGAAGACCGATCTTGAACCGACAAAGTAGCGCTGGATTCCGAGATGGATTGAGTGATGGTGCTTCCAATGTTCGCTATGGTAGTGGTAGCTCTATCAGATGTTGCCACTGCTGTTCTGGTAGATGGTTGTTGTGGGGGCTTTACGAATGACGAAAACTTGGAATCACTGTACACACTTGATTGTTAACTTCTTTTTTCTTGGGGTCGTATCGATATGTGGCATAAATACTTACGAGGCTGTGGACGAACGTGAGTTGTAGGTAGTCTTTGCCTTATGAAGACTCTGCTTTCCCTTGTAACGGCCAAGTCGCTTTCCAATGCGCGCCAGTTGAGGCTCTACATTGTTGGTGTATACGACCTTGACGTGGGGCCAGATGGTCGAGTCTAAAAAGACATATGTCTTGTTGAGGGCCCAGATAGTAGAAGGAATAGCAGTATCGGTAGTAAAAGCAGACGCCGCCTGGTATGATGCGTGCGCATACGGTTCGACAGTGACGTAGGCCGGCAATAAGGCATCGTGGTACGCCCGAACGGCGCCGTCGATAGCCACAGCGTAGTAGGGGGTCAGAGTATCCGAGGTCTTTTGGACAAATGGCGCGAGGCGATCATCGTAGTGTTGGCGAGCAGTAACGACATACGTGTTTAATGACGGACGCACTAGCTCGGTGTACTTATCGATAGCGAAGGCCTTGGTCTGCTCAATGCGAGGGCCGGCGATCCGTACGGCGTGGGTGCGGGCGGGCATAAGAATGAAGGCATCAGCGGCGGAATAATATGGCTGGACGATCTCGACATATGGTGCGGCATATGTATTGTAATAAGGTTCGACGCGGGGGACCACCAGGGCCTTGAGCTTGAAATATGGAGCGCAGATGGCAGGAGAGGTTGAGTCACATTCTTGTAACGTTGCTGGACAGCGGAAAATGACGGTGATGATAGAGAACCACACGAATAACCTATACAGAGACCAAAAGAGAGGTTAGTTGTTAGCCAATGTCAGGAGCGTTGCAACGGTGGCGTCATAATTGCAAAGTAAGGAATAAGCCGATGCTTTCTATACTGAAGACGCAGGAGGGCTAGGGTGCAAGATAAACAACAGCAAGAGAGACGATGACGACAATAAGGCCAGGGTATTCATGATTCGTATTGAGTGAGTGGGTGTAAGAGAAGGAAGTAGATAGCTGGCATATAGAATTATAGGGAATGTTGCTGTGGCATATAGTGCATGTGGGTAAACAACGGCGTTGTTATATACAAAAGGCGTAAATAGAGCCCCGTGAAGCAATTGCACATGGCCATGTGATAATGTGCTAATATAAAAATAAAGCTAGAACTTCACCATGCTTCGAGATTGAGATCGTGGTCGACGTCGAAGTCGGGCAGGCAGAGTTCTTCTTTCTTTTCTTACCTTGCTGTAAGTCCAAAGATGCGCTTCAGAAAGCGGCGCGATCGAGAAGCTTCTCTGGCCGGTGTTCGAGTGGGCGATCCTGAGACTTTAGACTTGACCTCAATTGGATCATCTAGAGACACCAGTCCATCCAGTGACTGGTCTTCTTGCTTGACTGACACCATGGCAAGATGGATCGCACTAATCGAGTCGGATCAGGATTTCGTCGAGGAGTTGTCAATATTCAATCGAGGCGAACGATTAAAGTCGGTTCGGAAAGTATCGCGGCGTCTCTCTTTAAGAGCACGAAATTTGAAGTTTTGCATGTGGCGCAAAATAGGTGGAAGAAGTTGCTGAAGTGGGATTTTGCGGAAAAGAAACCAAAACAATTGTGAGTGGGTAGTTGTAGAAAATGCAAATGCAGGGCAGGATCCAAATCTCAAATCCGACAGCCGGGCAGGCACGCGTTGAAGGAGAGAATGAAGACAAGGCGCCTACAGTTTATTTAAAAAATTAAAAATTAAAAAATTCGTCAGCAAAGTGTAGGTACAAGCTTTGCCAGTTAGCGTCCGAGCTTAAAACGTCCCCTAGCTCTTATCCAACTCTACTAAGATCTATAGCGTGATAAACAAAACGTTAAAACACTGCTACGCCTGAATCGTTCACTATAAAGGCTAATCAGGAACGGTACTACAGAAGCTTCCTAGAGATGCGGACAACAAGTGAACAATTGAGCTCCCAGAGTCCGCTCACAAACATCACCTTTGACAAGAAATCGTGAGGACAAACCGTGTCTCTAACAGTCCTGTTTACATATACAGGGGGAGCAGGACGGAAGCCGAACGTCAGTCAGCAGGACGTCTCATGTTAAATACCAATCCAAAGGCCCAAGAAAGAAAGAGCAAGCCAGCTTATAGGCATACAATTGGCATGTCCCAATTCCACCTTGAAGTACGTACATAGCATAGAACGTGTTAGGGCTCAATAATTCAATATCTTCCCTTGAGTTCTATGTATACTTATGCGACATAAGCTCCCGAGACTCCGAAAGATCGTTTTCACAGAGGCACATACATATGTAGCCCCAGAAGCTTATCAGATACTAATTAATTGTGTATGTGTGACATTCCAACTAGCAGATCGTGTTTCCACTTAATCATTGTGTGGGTGTATAACCCCTTCTTAACATGATTAAATCACAATGAAGTAACTTACGGACCGGCTATGCATAATGATGTACCTTGAAGCATAATAGAGGTAAGCTTCAGTCTATTCTCCATAATCGGAGCGTATATTACTATGTAGTTTCAGTAATTGTAAGCTAGATAGTACCTAGTTTTCATGTCTTGAGAACACCTTCATGCGGGCCTTGTTCATAAATCATGATTTCTATCACCTTATTCTAGACCTATAGAAAGACTCACTAGAAATATTTCTTTTCTATAGTACAGGTAGATGAGGAGTTGTCACGTCTCTATTACTCTACACGGGTATATTGCCATACACGTTTATACATTCCTGATTTGTCGGCCCGGTTTCACCACGGGCCTTTCATTCTGAAACACTATATGCCTCAATTGTCATGATGAAGAGAATATCACGTGTAAATTTTCCAGACATTTATTTACAAACAGTGGCTTTCTGTTGAACTGAAATACTCAAATCATTCATGAATGTTGTATTATGTAAAATATGTGTTCAAAGTAAACTTTCGTCCTCTTTATGTATACCTCTATCTCCTATAGATAACTCTATAATGATTAGATCTTTATATCTTCAAGCTCTGTGAGCGACGCACGGATGATCGCCGTCTCCCTAAAAACTCATATGTCGGGCCTTCGGTTTCTGTCAACCCTATTTCTGGATCTATCAACGACTTATTACAAGCCACGATCTTCCCACGTATTCGTTAGTATAAATCGGAATCATAGTGAGTTCGATATAGCGTTGCCTTTCATATACTCACGGTAGTGGCTCCAACCAATACGATTAAGATTGCAGCGCCGAGGGCTATCTCCTAGTTTGAGATTGTCGATAGCATGATGAGGCTGTTGTATGGTAGGATTTCGATTATATACAGATACTTCTAGGTTAAGCTGTAAATGGTGAAAACATCCAACTTTGCTATATCTAGCACAGATAACTAGTTATATAGAAAGAGACAAGACTGACTTAGATGTGAACTTGACAAGAAAAGGTAAATATGCCACAAAACAAACAGTGAACTATCTGGGTCTGGGGAATCCATCGTTATGTATTCTACTTGTCATACTATAGCTAGTCTTAGTTTATAATGTAATGCACATAGTTGAGTACTATCTCAAGCCTGTTTCTCTTTCAAAAAGGATGCCTAGGTTTATAATTCTCCTGCATCCTATAGATCTTTGTATAATGTATATGTATAGTCCCTTTCTCTTTCTCACTCCTGTTCATCCCTCCCGAAAAACATATTCATAGCTCTATAGCTCTATAAGATTGATTTATTTAAAAAGCAATCCCTCCGGAAGCTAAAATCTGTTGGTCGCACCATCCAAGGTCAATATATGCACATTATAAATATCATGTTGCGTTCGATCCAACGCCTTCATCATGCTTCGTTCAAAAATGGCAACATTAGCACGAGATGACAGCCCATAGATAGACATGGACACATGTCTCTTCTCTTCCCAGCCAACATCTTGGCGCTCATACTTGTGCGGTATAAACATATATATACTGTAGGGTTGTATGTCATCAGGGTTAGATGCTAAATTTCTTGACAAAATCCATCACATATCAAATACAACCTTCCCTCCTACAACCCTCGGGGGGGTACCTTTGAGTTCGAGTACCTCCCCCTCCGTCCAAAGACGAACTTTTCCCCTTCGTCGTGGGTTTTTAAGAGCGACCAGCACATATTCCCAATGCTGCTGTCCATTCTCACTTTCTTTTT
>RHLR01000259.1:0-27945 GCA_009806335.1 Davidsoniella australis | reverse complement strand
TTGCAATCTGTAGAAACCATCAGAATTCCTACCCACACTGGTGGTGTAAAGCCATCCTTGCCAGGTTTTTTATGCCTCCCCCAAAAAGCATGGTGATTGTTGAGAATATGATAGTAACAGTCCTCTCTCTATCCGCTTGACGTATGATCCAGGTATCGCCTTTCTCCATTTCGTTTCTGTATATCTATTATCCCATAACCTGGAACAAAATTTATAACATAATTATCTGAGAGTACTGCGATAGCTGTAGTTGTACAGATATGTGTCTTTTTGTACCTTAAAATTTTGTATTCTATTGAGAATTTATATCTACACCAGTCACAACTAAGTTTAGTTAGGGAACCGCCTCTTTTCCTCCAATTTACCACATTGCTAAAGTGAATCAATATGATAACATCTAGAAATGAAAGTTTCGTTAATGAATGATTCCAACATAGTATCAACGTCTCAGTTGGCCTAAAAAGAATAGCATGTTGAATTTAAAAACAACTATATAGTGACATCTCAATGAGAATTTCACGGAGATAGCAGATATATATAAGTATCGCCAGAAATGAGCCTGAGGTAGTACAAATTCAAATATAAGGAAACATTGATTATTTATCACGATTATGAGTAAATGATATCGGTAGATCAACGATACTTAATGTCACATACATAGTATGTATGTGCAACCATAACAGGGTCAATTTTCTATTAAGTCTCTTTCGTCAGGCTGCTAGAAACAAGTAAAGACTGACAAATACAAACAGCAAAGAAAGAGCAACTAAAGAGGTTTTGTTTTGTTCTATAGCTTAGTTTTTACTAAATTTTACACAACCGGGTTAGGTGCTCACCAGACATAGAGGTCTGACAACATGTTGTCAATGGTCGATCATTAAGCAAAGGGCTACTATGCCGTAGGTTTTGCACGGTCTTTCAACTATTATAGTACTTGTATATTTACGTCAGCTTCGCGATGGGGCGACGCCTCGGTCTATAGTCCGAAACCAGCTGATATTTCTTGCGGCCGCTCGAATGCATGTTGTGCACACAAAAAGCTATGTATGTGTTCCGTTTTTTTAACATGGCGTTCGACCAGCGCGTAAAATAAGTCAGCCAACAATCCAATTTTCGGCTGGCCACCGTTTGATTTGTCCATGTCCTATGCCTAGCCAGGCTGTAAGACACGATCTTCATCAAACACCGGAACTTTGGTGGAACGAGGCGTCTGTCTCCTTGCGTCGAGCCATCTTGACAGCGGGCGTTGAAGCATTTCACATGATCCCCAAAAGTCGTAGTTGTCTTTCCTGCCAGGGCCTTTATGACAAGACCTTTTCTTCGGAGACAAAAAAAAGCTTGTTCCCCAAGGGCTATCCGGGTGATTGCTAAGACTGAAGATCATTCGCACGGTTCTGTCTCCAAAAGACAGCGGCTAGATTTCTATGCAACTATCAGAAGACAGAACATACATATTTCCTTGTCAGGATGGTCAGCCTGGGAGAGTTAAACGCAAGGGAGCCCTTTGTTCATGGTATTTGATTGATTGGCGTTCAGAGTGTAATGAATGCGGGCACACATCGGAGCTATAAATTTATCATAACATAAGGCTATGATAAATCCTACGGATCATAGAACAACCCTATCGATGTATAAAGCCCAGGAATAGACAAGTCTATTAGTATTCTATTATTATACATATACACAGCCCATGTAGATGACGCAGTCCGGTATGTCGGCCGTCAACAAACGTCATCACAAGATTTGACCCTTCCGGAGTACAGATATATCTTCGCGTTACAGGAAGGGGTTGAATTAGCTCAAAGCGCGTTGTATTCAACCTAAGTGTTGCACTGGGACTCGAACAAGTTCATATGCAGTTGCCAGGGGCATTACAACAACATAAACATAAACAGCAGGTTTGTTTTATTATTTTTGTCAATGATCTAGACCTACAGCGAACAATCTAGCCTCGAGGAAGCGAGAAACAATAAGAGAAAACTCCAGCTGCTAGCAAAGCTAGCCAAGTAGATTTGATTTCCCATTCCCTTGGCCAGCAAGCAAGACAAGACAATTATAGAAATACTCGAACGGGCAAGGATAGTTCGAAAAGCTTTTAACATCCTTCCGCGGGCCCTAAGCACAGTTTATACAAGCTAACTCATAGGCCTGATAGCACGCCCTATTAGGATTACGGCGGTCATGAGCTCCGAACTTATAGCTTTAGCACTGCACGATGAACTATGAGTCCCAGTATTTGATATATCCAGGGGCCACTGAAAAGTACCTGCTGTATATGTATCTGTATGGAGAAGGCCTTAGAAGGATCTTGGACATTGAGAACTTTGTTCGATATTCAGTGCACTTTTCAATGCTCTTCGAACTATATTTAAGCAAGGCTATGGCTGTATTTGGTTCATTTCCACGATGCCTAGAACAAGTTTACTCAACTACATATAGATTACGCTTGTCCAAAGATAAAAGACGTTTGTAACAAATAGCTATAGCTAAAGCTATAGGCAACACAAATCAACCATAACTGGATAATTTAAATGGATAATTGCCAGCTTCTAGTGAGTGATGATGTTATGTTTAGTGATGTCGTTGAATAGGGTTGGGCGAGCAGTGTGTGAGCGCTATTATACAGAGCTTGAGGTCTAGCCAATAGAAATGTGACGATAAGCAAAATTTCAGCACTTTTATTGAATTCTTTTTTCTTTGCTCCTAATTGCTGCTTGTTTCCCCACTTGCTTTACCAATTAGGAAACAAATCAGGACTCATAAACGAATGAAATGGGCTTCTAGTGGCAAGATTAACGTGGCTTATAAAAGCCACAGAAGTCTGTTTCAGCAGTCTTTGGTGCGTTTTCCTTAGGGGCTGTAACCTGTAAGACCAAGCCATTCAGTTGTTAGGTGTGAGTGTGCGGTCAACTTCGGCTATTCTTTACTATGACTTAGTCCATTTTTTTCAGTCATTGAAACCTAGCAGGGGTTGGTTACTTGACTTATTGTAATGAGTGGATCACAAGATCAGTCAAAGATAGCAGCTTCGGCACAACAGCGCTGCCCAGGCGACGGAAGAGAAAGGCCGGCAGAGGCCCCGGTTCTAGGCAGGTCTCTGTGTTCTATGCTGATTATATCTTGATAATTCCCATTTCGATCGAGTTATATTCCACAGTGGACATGAACCTATGTCTACAGCTAATGTACTTTGGTTATGGAGCCCCAGCGGCAGGTCCTCCATGCAATCATCGTACTGTCCTCCTCCCGTCCACCTTGGTGTACAAGAGGCAACAAAAGAAGGGAAGATAGCATACTATATGTCTGTTGGCATTCCTTATTCCTTTTTACCGGAGAGGAAGAAGAGAGAAACATAGAAAATAGAAAAAGTAGGCTAACCAATAGACGTGCACTTGATTCAATGACAAGCAAATGGCTTCTCTGGTCCACCAGCCTTATTTACCCCCCCCCCCCCCCCGTGCGGCGCCCGGATAGCACATCGCGGCGGGCGAATCACGACTTGGGAAGATGTTCTTACTAAGACAGTGTAAGCATAGCCCAAAGCCTTTTGTCACGATTGTATTAGTGCTTTGTTGTTCATGGCCAGAGCACCACGGGACATCCGTCAGTTTTTCTTATAGCTACAGACTATTTTGTTTGGGTGAAGGAATCCTTATTGTCCAGATAGCTTGTGTCCTGTGTTTTGTTCATCATGAGAACAACCTCCCTTATAGAAATGTAGCCGCAGGTAATACTATCCAAGGATATAAAATTCATACAGCTATTTTATCTGCGGGGTTGATAAATGCCCCCCAAGGCAGCCTCTTTTTGCATCACGTCGTCCATCGCCCGATGTGATACGCATTCTGCACTATTCGGCCTGCTGATAATCCATATTGATATCACATGGCATCTTCAACCCCTCCTTTCTTTGGTCTATCTTGCTGGTTGTTTACATACAGCTATAAATGCTCACTTTCCTTTCCTCTGTTTTCTCAAAAGATTGTGTGCTGGCCAACAGGGTTTTGGATGTGATCCGTCATTCGGGAAGGTATCAGATATCAAGATAGCAAAAGCCAGATTCATATCTCTGTTCTGGCCATGTTAGCCAGGTTGTCAGAGCTTCGTATAGTTAGATATATTTTCTTATAAGTAAAGAAAGGCTCGTGGCTTATTCAACACATCTGTATAAATTGTCCTGATCCTGCAAACCCATGAGATAAAGTCAGAAGGCTCAATTTAGTACATGGTAAAACATAAGTCGCTATCAAAAAGTACTTTATCAGCTATATCTCATATCTCTCGAGCCTTTGATTCTGATATTCAGTTGACCAACGCAACGATATATGCGAATCCCGTTGGATTCATCAGTAGATGAATAATTAGCACCTATGAATCGGTTCGGGCTAGCCTAAACCTCGACAAGCTTTGTATGGATACCACGAGGCTCACGATGTTCTTCTTCTATTTTCTGTCTCGTGTGATAAGGAAGTCAGCGTATTGAATTTTTCTTTCTTTCAAGGTAATATTCTCCACCTTATCAGTTGTTTTATACAGTACTTATCATGTGTGTGTGGCAAAGGTTGGCTGACTGTATTTTTGTCATATTCATGATTCACCTCGACATGTATTCCAGTCTTTGTTATCGTTTATTAATTAATTAAGCTATAGTAGCCCATCTGTTGTAATATTCTTTCTATAGCAACAAATATTGCTTGCTCTAGCCCTACTATTACAACTACATATACATACAACTGTGCATAGTAAGCAGCTAGCCTTATCCAAAATCAAAATGAGGCAGTGTTTAATTCGCACTTATTCTCATCTGCAGCCCACCTCTTTACTTGGTCAACTTTGCGGGAGCTCTAGTCGAACAAAGGAAGCAAAAGAGAAAGAAGCTTGGGCGTTTATCCTATTTAGGCACGAGAACGGCTTGCGAGCTGCCATTTTCGTGTTCCTATAGAGGTAATAAAAAATCACGATGCACTAGGCCGGCGGATTGCGATAGAAACACAGAGTGGGAGGACAACCGTTCGACTTAAATCCATTGGGGGCGCGAGTGGGGTTTGAATTTTCACGATAGTGTGTAGTAAATAGTATGGAGCGTAATCTTGGAGTCTAGGTGACCTTGCGCTCATTGCTTGGGTGATATGGAGGCCACAGCATGGCAAAAGGAAGCGAAGATGTCCAAGTATGCTGCTACTAATAGTTATAATTGGTTATACTATGTATGTATCTGTATTATCGACGGAACCAACGATGTCGTATTGGGGGTCTAAAAATGTAAGATGGTGTGTGATGTTTTATTTTTTTTTTAACCGCCAAGCTTAATCAGAATTTTCACCCAAGTTTCAAGTAAAAATGTTTCCTATGGCATTTTTATCTGCGTTTCTTCTCTATGAAATATGTCAAGTGCATGAATACTCGAACTTTGTTTCAATCTAAGCTTCTATGCCTTGATCACCAACAAAAGGGTTATTTTATGGGTTAGAAACAAAACCGGGCCCTAGCTACAGCGCCTCTTTTAGACTGTTTCTGATATTTCTGATATTTCTGATATCAATCAAAATACACTGACTGAAACTTACTTTATGCTAGCCCTGCGCAAACGAATATTTCGTGGCAATGCTTGTGATCTTTGAGTTGTCATGAGACCCAAAGAAAATCTTTTTATCTGGGGATATGATCGGCATTCCATCGGCATCTAGCCTAACTTCTCTCACTTCTTACTTCTTAGTGATATGTGAATCAAGAGAAAGCTTAAAAAAGATGTAGAAGAAAACTTCAACTCGCCAGCAGGATGAAATGTACCCAAACAGCACTAGAACTGGAACTGCTACCCACAAAGCGTCGTCTAAGGTGCTGTAAGCGGGAAATAATAGGCAAGTTAAAGCGCAGACAGCATGGATAGCGTAGAACAATAATATCACATTAAATACATAATAAATGAATTTCATATCTTGAGTCTATATGTGTTTGAAACTAGAAGCACTAGTTGCTGATGTCCGTATATTCAATATCTCCTTTGTGATACATACGATTGTCTAAACCAGCCGCAGTATCGGAGTTCGGAGCTTTAACTGAGTGTCTTCTTACCATAGCGGTCACTGACTCTAAGCTGAGAGCACTATTATGTTGATATACAGATCCAGATATTCAAGTATGTAGAAAGGGCCCTGGTAGATAGATAGCTAGGCGAGCTTTCCAACTACAGAAAGTATAGCATATCAACGTATCGTTTATGAGCATATGACTACCTATTCTCATAGTCGACTATATCAAGACACTCTGCTGGCAGTCTCTGATATAGGAGAGACCAGCATCTCTTGCAATATCAACGGCTAAGAGCATTGTTTCTGTTGCATACGGCGCCCTAGACAGGAAGCCAGATGCTACCAGTCCTTGCAAAAAAGACAGCGGTCTTTGGTTGGCCCTTTATCAGCCAGTCAGCAACGAATACGAAGAGGGAAAGCAATTTGTATTTTTACTTGCTGAGTACAAGTGGCGCGAGAAAAAAAAGAAGGGCTGGACTAATGTATGTTTTGATAATCAAACTATGAGAATATCCGGCTCAATAATCCCATTGCATCTCTGACCGCATATTGCAAGTACTATGGTGTTCCATAAACACTAACTGACTAAGGATAAGGGCTTGGGGTAGCTATAGCCCAAGAAAATATAGATGGCAAACACAACACCCCAAGACATATAGATATTCCCGGATCAAAGGGTTTGTTCCCCAGACTTCTTTCTGCCAGTGACTTGGCGACTTATAGGGCACTTGGGGCAAATATTTTGTAGAAATCAAGTATTCCGTAAACTTCGAAGTCTGAAAGTAGTGGATGATTAGTTGTGGAAGGAAAAAAAACATCCCTTTAATAGCGTCGCCGACAGATCAAGCATCGAAAAAATACGGGGGCAGAATAGAAAGCAAAGCTGGTAGCACTAGCCTAGGTGAAGAGATTTCCGTTGCTAAACTCACGATGTCATCATAAACGAGCCCAGCCAATCATAGGCTGCATGGTATATTCTCATATTATTCTCAATCTAAGCGTTTGCCCTGGGCGGATGGACGACTAAACTAAAGTGTGATTAATTAGTTGCCCTTTCTAGGGCATAGCCACCAGCGTGTCATTTTTCTTGGTATGTTTTTATTTGATTTAATGATGTGCATTTTTCCTTTATTTATCTTCTTGCACATTCGATCGTCAACTCCGTTTCATCCTGGAAATGGATTGGTATGACGGCATAGAAATTACTTGGCTTCGTGTAGTCCGGCTATAAATGCATGCGCTTGTTAAGCCACATCACGCTTAAAGTATACATAGTAGATACATATGTATATCTGTAGAGTAGGAATCATGGGAAACACGACTTGTAGCATCGTACAGAATAATAGCATGGCCACTCTGTATCTATACTATAGGCATGCACTATGGAAACCTTTCCCAGGTCCTACTAGATGCCACTATGACTGTACCGATGTACCGCTAGCTCCATCGGCCTTGGTATTACATCCGCAGCCCTGGAATACTCGAGGCTAACACCGCTTGTTCTTGGTCGAGCAGTTTACGTAGGAAGTGCCTGAGAACGGACACCCGCCGAGTCTCCTTGCGTTAATAATGAAGACTCCCTCGAGCTCCTTTGGCAACGGTGAAAATAATCGGCACATCTTACTCATAGCCAGTACAGCCAGAGTCAGAGCTAGTTTACAAGTTTTTCTTTTTTTTTTTTTTTTTTATTTTCATAATCTTATGAGCTATAGAGCTATGAAGATGTTCAAGTTTTTCTTAGTTGTTATGTTATAATGTTCCGGTTGATGTCATGTCCCCGCTATCGAAACCCTATCCCGGAGATGACTGAAAATAGCAGCAGAGGAAGATGAATACGCAAACATACACTGGGAATAAAGAAAAGAAGGGAAAAAGAAAACGAACGAACGAAGGCAAAAAAAAAGAATAAAAGAGCCAGCGATAAATTCGCTTATAAAACACTCAAAGGTACACTCTGCAGTAGCTGTACAGGTACTTTACTGTGCCCGTTTACAGCGCGTCTCAGCCCGCAACGAGGTCCCTAGTACCTTGACAGACAGTGCACAAAGTGTAACTAGCACAGTTGCGTCTCCGCCGCAGCAACAAGGCGTCCAGCCCTTCCTTCACTATCACCTCCCCACCTCCTTCGCTGGCCACAGGAGCCTACCCACTGAAAACACAGTGAACGGGGGCTCTGCCGGGCTGCCCTGTAATCTTGTTAATTTCTAGTTGATGGACGAAAGGCGCCGGCGGAGCGTCGCTATCGCTATCTTTCGAGCTGGATGGTTCCAAAACAGAACGCACGCCCCCCCAATGGTCACTGTTTTTGTTGTTGCTATTGCTTCTGTTGGCTTTGTCTGGCTTAAGCTAGTGTAGGTAGGTTCTACGATACGATGCGATAGGCGACGTCCTGACCGGAAACATAAAAACCGCCGCGAACCCCCTCTCAAATGCGCCAGAGCACCTTTCTCTTTTCCTTTCTTCTTTGGATTCCCCCCATAAAACATTTATATACTATCTCCTATTCTTAGGTGCAAGCTTCGTCTACCTCTTTAGACACTTGTATCTTGTTATCATCTTTTTTTTGTTTTATTCCTATATCTATCTCTTTTGTTGGTTCCGTCTCAACACCCAACACCGTCAAAATGGTGAGTTCCTGCTATACCCCAATCCGTTGCTTGTCTGCTGCGTGGCCAGTTTCCATTACCAAATCGATGGCCCATTGCGGTCAGCCGCCAGAGCTTCTCGTGGTCCAACCATCTCGTTACCGTGCGGCTCAAGCTGTGCTGGCTTTTCAGGCCCATACATACAATACACTCTTATGTGTGTGCCTCTGTCCAGCTCATCTGCCGCATGCGAGTCTGGCGCCGAAGCTCTGGTTATCCTGCCCTGCAGTGCAAACCACCAGCAGTCTATGTTACCATTATGTTATGAATACGATGCTAACTATGTTCCTTCCAGGCTACCTTTGTGTCTAACTCCGATACCGTATGTCGTCTCTATAAACCGCTAGACCGTAGCGAATCGATATATCGATATGCCACATCATGAATTCCACTAACCAGTCTTTCGTATATAGCTTGCCAAGTACCTCAAGCTTGAGCAGAAGGGCAAGATCATGGCTGAGTACATCTGGATCGATGCCGAGGGCAACACCCGTTCCAAGTCCAGAGTAAGTCTATGACGCTTCACGCATCCCACAACAACTCTTATCTTCGTCCCCGGCGCTCCTATCATGCCAAAGGCTTGGCATTACGGCAGCAAAATAGCTTAGCGCAAGGTGCCCCCGAGCCAATACGGGAATCAGCAACAGTCCAAAAATAGACGGTTTAGTTGATAGCTCGTTGTTGGCTGGTTGCACATGGATCGCTTGAAATTCGGCACACGTTATCTTGCATTACACCACAGAGTCACCGCTACAAGACCAATGGTCAGTGTTTGTTCGGGGCCGCGTGTAATGCAATATTTCGCGTGCCTATATTTCAGGTTCGATCCCGCGGAAGCTCTCTCACCTCACAATCGCGAGGTCTTTTAGCGGGGTTGTCCTTTCCCCTCCATAGTACCGCCCCACAATTTGTACCCCTGTCTAGTCCTCGAAAGGGTTTTTTGATAGGGAGAAGCCGTTAGGCTTGAACTTTGCCCGCGGGGGCGCCATTACACTCTAATTGCCCCAAGGAGTTTCTATTTGCTCATAGTTCGGAATTTGCGTCCGACGAACTGCCGCTAATTTATTCCTTCTTACAGACTCTTGATGAGCAGGACGGCGGCTATGCCCCCACTGATCTTCCTACCTGGAACTTCGACGGTTCCTCCACTGGCCAGGCCCCCGGTGACAACTCCGATGTCTACCTGAAGCCCGTTGCCGTCTTCCCCGACCCGTTCCGTGGCTCCCCCAACATTCTAGTCATGTCAGAATGCTGGAACGCTGATAGCACCCCCAACAAGTTCAACTACCGCTACGACTGCGCCAAGCTGATGGAGACCCACGCCGACACCAAGCCTTGGTTCGGTCTGGAGCAGGAGTACACTCTGCTCGACATGTCCGACCGCCCCTACGGCTGGCCCGCTGGCGGTTACCCTGCTCCCCAGGGCCCGTACTACTGCGGTGTTGGTGCCGGTAAGGTCGTCCAGCGTGACATTGTTGACGCTCACTACAAGGCCTGCCTGTACGCCTCCATCAAGATCTCTGGTACCAACGCCGAGGTCATGCCCGCCCAGTGGGAGTACCAGGTCGGTCCCTGCGAGGGTATTGAGAGTAAGTTTATATTGCCACCTCTTAAATTATTGTCATGTATGACATCATAATTCGCATTCATTTACTAACGTATAATATAGTGGGTGACCACCTGTGGGTTTCTCGTTTCCTCCTGTGCCGTATTGCTGAGGAGTTCGGCGCTAAGGTTTCTTTCCACCCTAAGCCTATTCCCGGTGACTGGAACGGTGCTGGTCTGCACAGCAACTTCTCCACTGAGGCCATGCGCAAGGAGGGTGGCATGAAGTTCATTGAGGAGGCTATTCACAAGCTGGAGGGCCGCCACGCTGAGCACATTGCCGTCTACGGTGAGGGTAACGAGGCTCGTCTGACTGGTCGCCACGAGACTGGTGCCATCGACAAGTTCACCTGGGGTGTTGCCAACCGTGGCTGCTCCATCCGTATTCCTCGCGAGTGCGGTGCTAAGGGCTACGGTTACTTCGAGGATCGCCGTCCCGCTTCCAACGCTGACCCTTACCGCATCACCGGTATCCTCATGGAGACCATCTACGGCCCTTCGCAGTAAATTAGCTGGTCTTTATGCACAGTAGCTACTGGTTCACTCTGTAGCTTCCGTTAGAATTGTATAGCTTAGGGAGGTGGTTGCTGTACTTGGGATTAATGAGTGAAAGAAACGTGTTGGGAATCACGGGGCGTTTTGACTTTGTTTATGAATTGACATACTGAGATCCTCGCTATGCGAGAGGACTATTGTTTTCTTTTTTTTTTTTTGCTTTTTTTGCTGCTTTATATCATTATCTAATGGGGATAGATGAGATGAGACTTTCCGTCATCTTCATTTCCCTAATAGCCAAACTATGTTTCTTGTGAACACGAGAGCATTCGACAAACGCGACGGACAGGTAGATCGACAAGCGCCAAAGCATCTTCCTGTTCTTTGTCTACTAATTATCAGCGCAAAAAAACCTGACATAGCCTAGCGGATTGAATCCAACTTGGGTTATATTGTCACTTTGGAGGAAAACGGAACATCTGCAAAAAGAGAAGAAAAACAATACAAATACTACCTACTATTCTGTACTACATTCTATTAATCAGGAGTTGCTATCTTGAATATCGTGACTAGCATTGCATTTCATCGTGAATAGCATAGAAACAGTGTATTATTAGTGACCAAGTTAAATAGAATGCATGTTTTACATGCTGATGAAAATCATCTCAGCTTAAAGCAAAAGTGTTTGCCATAGTTAGTGATTAGTTAGTTATACGTGCATATATATAGTATTCAAGACAGGATTGTTGCTATATCATCCTAGGGTTAGAAGCTCGAAACTCACGTATTACAAAATAGCAACAAAACATCTCCAGATCGAAACAGAAAGATAACAAAGTTTGGCTGGGTGGTTTGAGTGATGAATATTGATCAGTACTAGACTAGCTGGAATATGTATGATGTATAATTTCTAGAAACACAAATTTGTTTTTAACGTGTATGTGAGTAGTTGCCCAAACTGATCATACGGGTGAATTACTTCAAGTATGAAGTGTATTTTTCATGCTCGGTGACAAAGGAAGGCAGGTACCTATCAAGTGACTATGACTAAAAAAGGCGACGGTGAGCATAATCATCGCAACTGCCTTTCTTGGGATAAATCTACTCCAAGTATAAAATCGGTGATAGACTTCCAAGTGGTGATGTCCTCTCCCCTCCAAATATTCACATCAACCATTACCATCCGGAATTCATCAATCACCTTGCCTTTTTATCTCCAAGATTATTTTGAAACGTATCTAAAGACATTGGTCTATTTCTATTCTTTTTACTTCCCTTTTTCTACATTAATTATATTACAAAGCCGGTTTCTACGGTATGGTGACACGAGCCCTTACACTTGTTTCATGTCATAAAAATAACTAATCATCTTACTTTATGAGGATAGCCTTCGATATAATCCAAAGATGTCCTTCTTAATGGATATTGACGAGATCGACATCTCTGATTTTCACGGCACATACGAGCCTGTGGATTTCGTGCTTTCGTCGACCATCGATGTCGACATGATAGATGTGAGCTTGGTCGGCCTCGATCAAGGCATGCCGTTGATAATGGGCAACTCGTCCATTCCCAGCAATTCTATATCCTATCTAGTGGATATGGATATTGAGATGACAGATTGCTGTCAACTTTCATCCGAATACTCTGTTTCATCTATGTCGTCGTGCTGCGATATCTGTTATATGGACGTGGATTGTGACGACTTCAGCATTCATTGAGCTAACGATATTATAACTCGCTATCATTTACAACTACAGAAAAGATAACGGCTTTACTTCCTAATCATTATCAATTCTGTCGACGATATTTCCATCTACTACACCTAATAACAGCTACTTTCTCAACATTATTATTATATCGTCATGGATGAGCCTGGGAATACAATCGATGAATCATCCAACAGCAATGGACAGTCAAAATCAAGCCTTCCCGAGATAGGCATCCACGCAACTGTCCCCGAGGCCGCCTTTGACATAGACCTACCACGCAGCATCACCAATGTCCAAGATGCCTTCGTAGCATTAATGCAGACTGCTTTTCGACTAGGCCTTGAAGCGGTAGTCGAAGACGGCGGTGTCCACATGCGTATCGGAACGTTATGCTCAGGCACAGATGCACCGGTATTTGCCCTGAGATCGCTCCAAGAGGCGGCAGCAACGATGGGCTATGGTAGAGTCCTATCGTTTGACCATATCTTCAGTGCAGAGATCGAGACTTTCAAACAGGCTTTTATCCGGCGAAATGCCAAGCCAACGGGCCCAGTGTTCCGTGATGTACAGGAGATGGCCAAATTCGACCAGGCGTAAGTCAATCCGCTAAATTGTGTAACTATTTAAGCCGTTTCTATATTGAAATAATATACGAATCATCTTCATGTAGTAAGAAACTGTGGTGTTGTGTGTACTAATAAACATGTGTACTTTTTGGACTATATAGCATGAACGCCGAGGGTTATCTTGAGAAGGTTGATCATGATATCGACATCCTAGTGTTTGGATCATCGTGTGTCGACTTTTCGAATTTGAACCATACCAAAAAAGCGCTAGGAAAAGGCGCATTTATCGATATCACCCGCGCCGACTATACTGACGAGCCAGAACCAGCAGTCGACGACTTTCTCACCAAAATTCTAGAAGAAGTGGACGGCGAGTCGTCACGTACGTTTCTATCTGGTCTCTTATACATCAGCAAATACCGGCCCGGTGTGGTTATCATGGAAAACGTCATCAATGCCCCCTGGGACGAGATTGCCAATTTCTGGTTCGCCAAGATAGGCTATGCTTCTGCCTACAAGAAATGTAGCTCACGGGACTACGGCTTGCCACACATTCGCATGCGCGGCTATCTTATCGCAGTGGATTATCGAGAGTTCCGTGAAGCTAGTGAGGGCCTCGTTACGGAATGGGACGAGATCATGAGTGGCTTGGCACTACCAGAGCCTGCACCACTGGTCAACTTTGTGCTACAGCCTGGCGATCAGCGTTTGTTGAATCATCGCCATGCACTGAAAAAAGCCGCTCGTTCCGTACGTACTACAGATGCACGTATGTGTCAACTACGCCATGCCGAAGCCCGTTCCTCGGAGGGCTTGTCAAGCCGAAGTCGATACACCATGATGGACGATCGTGGCCAGTGTCGTCCACGAGAAGATAGTTTCCGCGAAGCTATCCAAGAGCTTGGTGACCGAGAAAAGGACCTGCTAGATATTACCTACGAGCGCGGCCTCAAGAAAAACTACGACATGACGCACAAGCTCCTCATCTACGATATCTCACAAAACGTTGATCGATCACCTGGCCAGTTGGGCGTAACGCCGTGTCTAACACCGAAGGGCAATCCTTTTGTGACAAATCAAGGCCGGCCACTTTTGGGAATTGAGGCACTTGGCCTACAAGGCATAGACATGGACCGCATAGTTCCGTCTATTGAATCGCAGATGCAACTTCAGGACTTGGCTGGCAATGCCATGACAACGACTGTTATAGGCGCTACACTACTGGCCGCAATCATAGCGGTGCAGAACGCCGAAGGTAGCACTCTATTAACACGTCCTGCTTTCCATGCCGTCAATCATTTCTGTCGGGAGACCGATAGGCTTCTGGTACCGCAAGCAGCGCCAGGAGATGTTGCCATCGATGTCAACAGAATACGGGTTTTGAGCTCGCGGTCTGACTTGCTCTCACCAGAGGCACTTATATCCTATGTCGACCGCATCCGCACATTATGTCCCTGCAACGCTGGGCTCTACGGAGACCGCTCGGCTAGCCTTTCGCGTTGTGCTGTGTGTCATGAGATCCGTTGCGTGCGCTGTTTAGGCAACCCACCCCATCATTTTGAGTCATGGACACAGCGGTCGAGTAATGTTGTCAACTACGTGAACGCCAAGTCTTTATTAAGTAAAGTTGGCGTGGCGTCATTCATGCTATGCCGTGAAGGAGTCCCAATACCAGAAAACTACAGCATTCATGAGCCCAATATCGCCATCCCATATATCGACGACATGATCACAGGTTGCGTTGCAATCCCCGACGGTTTAGAAGCCATGCTCAACCTATGCTCCAACGAGGTGCGATATATATATCACGAGTGCCATCTTAGCCCAGAACCCACTATAGTGTACCAGTCGGTAAACTCTTACATGCATATCGTTATTGGACACGATGCCATCACGTGGCTAGTATGGATTAAGGACTCATTGAAGATGGTACGTCGCTTCATAGGGCTACACGACTGGAGTAAACCGATACTCAAAGCGGTGCTTCCAAGATCCTCTGAACACGGATCTATGCCACGGCCACAAGACTGGATGATTTGGGTGAAAGACAATATCAAGGCAACGGCATATTTGAAGCCCGCAGAGGTCGTGGGCTTTTATGATATTACTATTGAGGATACCTTTTTGTGGTTTGACGAGTCTCGACAACGCTGGAGCTCGGTGGTGCGTATGCACCCATTTGTTTGTGGATTCCGGCGCATTATAGAAGGCAGATACATGTACTCAATCAGCTGTGCTACATCGCGAGGCCATCTATTTGCCAAATGGAACGAGGCAGATGAACTAGGTGGCATGTTTATGTTTGAAGATCCATCACTAGTCTCAGCCCCAGAAGAAGATTCGTGGGTTATAGCGTTCAGTCACCGACGTCTCAGCATCTTCGAGTCACGTGATACTCTGTGTACAGTCACGGGCATTCCACCAACGTGGCCGATTGCCACGAATGGCTTGAATCTGCAATTCGTGGTGAAGGGGTGGTGGTCACGTTGTAAGAAGATAAGCAAACGACATAAAGAGCACAACGCACCTGCCTCATCCCAACGGCATATGTCAGATTCCAGCGCGCTGTGTCTTTCTCCACCACGCACGCTCTATGTCCACTCGAAGGCCCTGTGTCCATGGGCCATAGATGCTACTCCAGACGGCACCAGAGTGAAAGCAGTGTGTCACCCAAGCCCGTTCGTGACGATGCGCATCATGCTTGATCAAACACCGTGGCCAAGCAACTTACTTCCCACATTGTTGAAGCCAGAGAGCTTGTATGCACACATGTGCATGGCACGTGACGGTTGGGTGCGTATTCCTGAGCGCCTACACGCGGATATGCTGACGATGGCAAATCATGTATTTCGAGCACTGACACGCGAAGTGCTATGTGATGTTCTCGAACTACCAGCACGTGGCGGAAAGGTTTGGGCAGATACTCTCGAGAAGAATGCCACACTATGTTCAACTTGTGCGCCACTAGTTCCGAAGGTCTATGCGGTGACAACCTCCGAAGGTCGTGTCGTCGATCTGATTTCAGATGAGGAGCAGTGCTATGTTTTTGAGTTGGCAACACGAAGCCGTCCTTCGCCGTTCCAGCTTGATGCCCGGTACATTCGCCGTAGCGCTGAGAACCTCAATGCGTACTTAGAAGTACGTGTCAGTATCAACAATATGGCATTGTATCATCGGGCTCAGGGCTACCTTCCAAAGCCTACCTGGGCTGTGCCAGAGTATCTCTATTCCGATAAAACATTCATCATGGTTGACATTCAGCCGCAGTATTGTGATCCAGACTTTGGGTTTCTACCGCCACTTCTAGCAGAAGTAACACCGACTTCACTAGCCACTCTTGGTGTACGGCTATCGGACCTTGAGCAGCCACCATCCTTTATTCACACTGGAAGGAAACTCAGGCCGGATCAGATGGTCTCTGTAGCGTGGATGCTACGGTGTCGCGATGCATTTTCAGCACCGTTTTGCGAATCTGAGAGTGAAGAGCATCTTGTTCCAGAGATCAACATGCGTTTAGTTGGCGCCGCTCAACGCAACAATTACGCACGTGGCGGTGTATTGGCTCACGAGGTCGGCTACGGCAAGACAGTTGTTTCTTTGGCCGTTTTGGACTTGAAACGGGCCGATGTGACAGCCGCTATCAAAGCTCGCAGAAAGGTAGCCCCAAAGAACACAAGGCACCTCCGGGCGAGTCTAGTTTTAGTGCCTCATCACCTAGTCAAGCAGTGGTGTAGTGAGATCGCCAATTTTCTTAATAGCGACGCCCAACCGTGGAACGTCGTAGTGCTGGATGGACGACGAGGCGTTGATGCACCACAGCCGGCTGAGCTAGAAGCGGCAGATATCATAGTAGCTTCTTTCAGAGCAGTAAACCTCTCGCAAACTCGGCTAGATGCGCTAGCGATCCTCAGTGGCCAGTTACGACTCAGTGATAAAGAAGGAGGACGAAAACTCGCAGACTTCTACAAGGAAGCCATCAGTTATATGCGGCCGGCACCGGAATCTCAACATGAAAAAAACGGGCATAACGGCGAATATAAAACTCGCCAAGCCAGCGACGTGGCGGATATCGATGAGCTAGTAGATGAGCGGCTCCGAGAAGTCACAAAGACTATTGCGACAGCACAAAGAATGCAGATTCCTCACAGCACGCGCAAAAAGGGCAACGGAACTAAGAAAAAGCTGGTAGCTGAGCCGGTAGAGAGACTGGACCAATCATGGCGTCGTAGCATGGGAAAACCTAGCTCTCTATGGAAAAGAGGAAGCCTACTAGAGATGTACTCGTTTTCAGGGCTTATATACGATGAGTTCTCATACAACGAAGAACATGTCGCACTATTTTTCAAGTTTGCCCTCGCCGACTTCAAGTGGATTCTCTCCGGCACGCCACCACTTGCCACCCTTAGCCAGGTTTGTGCCATGGGCGCTCTTCTCAACGTCCACATAGCCCGAGAAGAGCCGGCGGTTCCTCCACACGTGCCGCAAATGGCGCAGGGACCATCGACGCGAGATATGTCACAAGCCGAGCAGTTCCGAGCCTACCGCCAACTCAAGTCGGCGCGGTGGGTGTATGAACGCGATAGCCATGCGCGGCGCTTTGTGCGGCATTTTCTACGGCGGAACTGCGCGGTGCAAGGAAACTACCGACTGACGGAGATTGTGGTGCCCGTTACGATGGACTCTTTAGCCGCTGTTCTATATCACGTGGCCCAGCAGACGTTATTCGATGCCCACTGGGTCTTTGATGATGTACAGGGTGATCTGCGTGAGCAAATCAGCTGCACCATGGCTGGGCCACGAGTCGATCGCCAGGGACGGCCAGTACCGTTGTCGACGAAGCGGTATCTAGCAATCTCTGCCGAAGCCCTCATGCTATATGCCTCTGGTCGGGCCACAGCACTGATGCAATCAATGACACAGACACCAGAGACGGCAGTACAGCTGACTTTTGACAACCCACGGTCCACGGACAAGGACGAGTTCACTGTGGAGGCACTGCTAGAGCAGCTACAGCACAAGCAAGCTCTGCAAGTCCAGGCACTTTGTAAGCCGCTCAAGTCCCAATGGGACCGCCTAGTCTATCTTTCCGAGAGACTAGACTCCGATCCGACCTTCAACCTAGCAACAGCGCCGGTAAACGATCCACGCCGCAGCAAGCAGAACAGCGCTATCAAACTACGCGATACTTTGTTACACTACATATTTGCACCAGAGCTGCAGATGTCGGAAGAACAAAATGAGCTACAGAACATAATTCTAGGAGGACTGGAAAGACTACCTCCTGCTTTGGCCGCGCGGTTCCGCCAGGAGAAGCCGGTCTTCTCTGGCATTAAATGGGCGGCTCATGAAGGCGGCCCCGGTCAGTACCACGTTACTGACTGGTACCCAAATATAGACGACGCCGTAGTAAATATGGACGCCAATGGACCGGAACGACAAGCTATTGCTGGAGGCTTGTTACAGACACTGTCTATGTTTCGAGGGGAGACAACGGACAAGCTGCCACAGCCAACTGTCGACGACTTAGATGACAAAGGTATTAAGACGCTGGAGAACAGTGTGCGCAGCGAATACATAGCCACTGCGGATGCCAATGTAGATATGCTTGAAGGTGAATGTGGCTTCTCCAACCCAGATATCGCAGGTGCTGCACACTACTGCCGAACGGCAGGTCTCAAATGCCTTCCATCTGAGACGGAAGAGCAGCTCAACGCCAAGCTGGCTCGATATGCGGCAGGCAACGTGAAAGAGGCGGAATTCGAGTTCCAGGGCATGCTACCATCCTTCCACCCGTTCTATGGCCAAAGCAAGACAACACGCGGTGCATCCATCGACGCCGGACTAGATGACTTTATCTTGACGGCACAGAGTGTCGACCGAGGCATCAAGTACCACTTCCTGCCGGCGTTTCAGCGTCTACGCTTCATCCAGCGTTGCCTACAGCTCTCAATGCTGGGAACCATAAACACTACACGATTTGAGGCGCTAACCTGCGACGTGTGCATGCTCTCAAGCATTCACCAGCGACGTAACGCCAGTGTGCTGGTGACATGCGGTCACATGTACTGCACCTCGTGCGCCAAAAACTTCCGTGCGGCGGGCGAGGACGACTACCGCTGCCATATCCTGAACTGCCGCTGTGCGAGTCGCGGCGCACTGATCGACGCCGAAAATCTACTAACGTCGGTGCGCAAATTTGGCATCGCCAAGACGGATCCAAGTGCCAAAGTCGACAAGATCGTTCAGCTAGTATGCGAGATTCAGGCACGTGGTGAGAAGACTCTAGTGTTTGTGCAGTTCGATGCGCTCAAGGACGACATTGCACGTGAGCTAGAACGTCGTCAGATCTCGTTTGGGCGCACAGATGGCACTGACGGCGCTGAACAACTAACGGCATTTCAACAAGGCCGCTACGACGTGCTTCTACAGAGCCTAATGTCAACGGAGTCGGCAGGAAGTAACCTCACAGTAGCCAACCACATCATATTTGCAGCACCGCTGATGACGGATCGATACAGCTATGGCATGTACATGCGGCAAGCGATCGGCCGCTGCAATCGTCCCGGACAGACACGCAATGTATGGGTGTATCACATGGTGACACGGTTCACGATCGAAGCTGATGTGTTCGAACAAAGACACAAGACGGAGCTTTATCTAGCTGCCGATGGTTCTGTGGAGATTTCCGAGGAGACGGAGAAGGAAATGGCTGGCGTCATCGCTAGAGCATCAAGAGCTAAGACGTCAAACAGTATCGCCAACGGTAAAAAGAGATCCAGGAATGCTATGAATGGAGATCAGGATGGCGAGGGAGGAGAATATGTTAATGTGGAGCTTCCAAAGCAAGATATGTCGTTTCTGCCGTCATTAATGAGCAACAATATGGCTTCCAAGCCATGCCGGGCCAGGACTATGTTTGATAGTCGTGAAATTTGGAAGTTGCTAAGCGGCTTCGATGATGATACGCCGGGGGACGATTAAGCTACAATATAGACAGACAATCTAACAGAGAAATACAAGATGCGATACTACGTGTATATAGATCGCTAAGCATCGTGATAATATTTACTAGCATGACTACAACTTAGCTCTTGGTTTCTGCCACAGTCCATCCTGATTAACCCTAATCCAAGCGCCTTCGCCGCCTTCAAAGTTGACCTCCTGACAGTCCTCAACACCGACAGCATTAGCAAACTGTGTAACCACGTAGCTAATGGCCGTTCCAGGGTCTCCCAGAGCCACCATAGGGGCATGCCACGTTCCCGCGCCATAAGTAACCGCCTGGTCTGTAGTGGCTATAAAGGCACGTATTTTGGCCAGATCCGGCAAGCCACGGCCGGGCAGTTTGCACGACGAAGAAGAAGAAAGGGGCATTGTAGTGGGCACTGGCAGTTCAGAGTCGAGAGGACCCGGCGGAAGAGACGGCGCAACGATGATGAGAAAGCGAGCAGAACGGGCTGTTAGTGGTGTAAATGTCTGGGTAGTATATGGATGGCGTTCTAGGATGCGAACAGGGAAGTAACTAGTTTTTGATGAGACGGGAGAAGATGATGACGATGGCGATGGTTTAGTAGGGACTGGACAAGTTGAGGATAGCGTCCGAGCAGCACATACAAACATGTTCACGACGGCCTGGGACGCAACGCCACTTGGCGCCTGGGCGTAGAGATCCAGCGGACGCGAGATGTGTTGATATTTGATAGCCGAGCCCTGATTAGCCTGAACGGCATCGAAAGGCAGAGCAGTAGTAGATGCAGGCGAGTCAGCTCGAGGGGAAGAAAAAGCTGCTGCAGCTGCTGGAGTTGCAGGCACTAAGTCCGGCCGTGGATTCTGCAATACCTCGCCAAAGGAAGCAAAATTCTCTGATGATAAAGGCTCGGCGGTGATGGTGAGGGCGAGGCCGTTGATGTTAAGCGACAGAGGAGCCATGATGACAGATTGTAGCAGGTAGATCAGTTTTAGTGTTCTTTTTTAGTGTCCTCGTTATATTATCCTCTTTGTTTGAAGCTACGGAGCAAGTTTAGAAAAAGGTAGCTAAGTCAACAATGTCTCGGCTAATGAACGACTTTTTCTTACACTGTTCAGAATGGGTTCACGTGACCTCTTTAAGCGAGGGTTCAGAGATTGGCGGCCTCGTGTACACAAAATGAAAGAGAGTGAGAAAAGATGTGCGGACGATCAGAAATGATTGAATACTGATCAAAAGCTGTGAAAAGTACACTAAGAAAAATTTAGACGAAACCAAACAGCTTCTGAGATAGCCGAGCTGAGAGGAAGCGAAAGCTGATTCAAGGATAAGGATGTATTTTTATTGGATGCTTATAGCATAATAAAGTAATGTTAAGATTATGTAACAAAAAGGAAGAAAATTAGATTTCAAATTTTGATATTGATATTGATATCGCCGAGGTTGGTCACGATTTAAAAAAATAAAAAATAAAAATAAAAAATACAAACATGAAAATTCCAGACCGCTTCCCAGGAGAGATGGCTCGGTTCAGAGATATCGCAAGATATGCAAAATGATAGCGTATATGTAGTGTTTACAGTACGATAAGATAACAGAGATAGAGAACCGAATACTAGACTAGACTTAGAATGTATGACAAACAACTCGAACTAGTCAGCCCAACTAAGGAGCATTCCATCTGGGTAACTTGGGTTAACTACAACTCGTAACCCTAGCTATTGTCGAACCAAATAATCTATCATATTAACCCCTAAGCATCTTCATAGCTCTATAGCTCCATAAGATTAATGAATTAAAAAAAAAAAAAAAAAACAAAAAAAAACCCCTAAGCAACCCTGTGTCCTAAGCTTAAGTCCTTCAAGCCACCAACTATTCATTCCTCTGCCGCATCGGCGATCTCTGTATAAGTTGATTATGAAGAATAACAGGTCGATAAAATCAATCCTTGCCGGTATTTCTCTGATTAGTTGTATACGAGGAGGGAAGAGGATAAGAAAGAGAAATTGTATTTCCAGCCCGAGTTCTTTCAAATTATTACTATAGCTGTATATCTCAAGCAAGACGGAAATGTAATAATGAGGAGAGAGGGAGCATAATAATAAAAGAAAAAGAAAAAAAAAAAATAAGCAAATTTCTATAGTCATTACAACTTAAATTTGAGCGAGTCGAAAGCTGCGATTGTAAACTGATCGACATACGATGTCTTTGGTTACTATCCTAAAGAACGAAGAACAGGGATAGCTAAATATACATACATTTGCTGAAAATTGTAATATAAGAGGCCTAGTAATAAAAAGAAAAGAAAAGGGCCTGTAAATTGAGCTTGGGGGGAAAAAAAGTACTGGAATAAACTTTGATGAGCTGTGCTACAGCAACGCAACTAGTAAGCCAGACAAAATTATGCATTGCAACTCTAGCGAGAAAAAGGTGACAAGAATAAGCAGTTTAATTTAGGGGCTTTTTTCTTTTTTGGTAAGAATAGTAGGCATCTTTCTTTTTGTAATTCTAGAACATATTTAATTCTTGTCTTTTCCGGTCCGGAGATATTCGGGCTATCATGGCTTATTATAAGATGATTATTCTATGTATAACTGGTTATAGCTGAATTAGCTGCTAAACGTATTTGTTATTGTAGTTTTAGCTTCAAGTTAGTTCAAGAGGCGCTGTGATGGTCTACAGCGATTAGACTCCTTCGTCTAAGCTTTTCAAGTCTTGTGTTTTTATATTTTGCCTCTCTTGTGTGATGGTTATTTTGTAAAGTTATACTACAATGTTGTGTTTAATTCTATTTTCCTGATTAGGGAATTCTCTATGCCCATCTAACTAGTTTAATCAATATTGTTGTATAATAAAGAGAAGAGAGAAAAGAAGGACCTCTGTCTTTTTCTTCAGTAGTCTATCCCTGACTCTAGTGAAATAACAAGGCAAAGTACACTTTCGCGGCTCTATAAGATTAAATAAAAAAGGAAAAGTAAGATAATAATATACCTAGGCCACTCATAGAGCATCTTGTCTCCAAGATTAACGAGTGCGACGCTATGTTTCTAAAGGACCCTCTGATATGCATGGAAAGGCAAACCTGAACCAGCCCTCGACGAACTTGCTGCTAGAATTTGGTTGAGGCTGTAACTACGCTTCGTCGATCAGCTTTGAAGCTAAGCTAGAAAGAGAGAGGTAGAGAAAATAAAGTAAGAAATTAGGAACCAAGACCAGCTGGATCTTTGTCTTGGCCTGCTTTAACCACTTTAGGAAATCAAATTCGACGTCATGTTATTCCAGTTTTTGATTTCCGATTTGGTGCGGATCGTCGTCTGGGAACATGTTCGTTACTATTCTGGGATCTCGTTCTCTGTCTCTGTTATATATCATCAGGAGACGCCTCTGCCTTCTTGAAGCTTCTCGGTTGATGATGTATCGTTTTATCATCTAGCCTATCTCTCTTTTTCTTTTCCAATACATACTTATACTTATATATTGTTCTATTCATTCTGACTTGTCACGTCGTTGATTAGTGCTAAAATGGCTATCCTACCATATGCACTAGCTGCAGCTTTTGTAGGCGCTTCGGTCCTTGTTGTTAGTGTTGTCTTCGTACTCAGGTCTAGACGTCGCCAGACACAAAGATATCCACAAAGACAGCGCCAGACACTGTTACCACTTCACTTTGGCTTCAAGACTCGTTCTGTGGCTGTCTCTACATCTTCTTCTACCACTCAACTGCTATCATCTCGTTCTGTTATCCAACAGCAAATCTTGGCATCTGACACGACGCTTGTGCCGTCTGTAACCGTGCAATCAACCATAAACGAACCGATGTTCATTGCCCAGAACATCATCAACGTCGACCAACTCGACCACCAGCTCATATCGCAGCAGACATCGACATCGGTATCTCCTACAGCTGTGATTTGTGATCAGCCGATGATCAAGTGCCTGCAGACTCTTATACCGCCGACATCACCGCCACCGGCCATCCACAACCACCACTTCTACCACCCTATGATAATCGTGGATCCTAAACCTACGGCAACTGCAGTCTTGGGGCCATCAGATGCTCTGCCTTCATCTTCATCGGCCACTGCTTTCGGTTTTGGAAGACATAGCAGCGGTTACCAACAAATCAGCCCGTCGCGTATCTCCTACGACTCGATAAATAGTAGACCTACATCGTCATCATCGACGCTACCTCGACAGCCACATGTCTTTCAGTGGAATGATTCATTTGGGTCTGGCTGGACCGGCAGTAGTGATAGCTTCAGTCAGACAGGCTGTGGCTTCAAAGGTGGTATCACGGGGGATGAAGAGCCCGTGGTGGTGACGCCGTTGGCACCGGCTGTGAGGAGACCTAGCCATGGCGATGTAGACGTTACGCCACTTCTTCCAACGCCGGCTCAGACATCTTCTCCGATATCAACTGGACGAGTCCGCACACTGAGTGATTTGTGAGACGTCTCTCCGTATGAACATACTGTACTATTCCTTGTTTTTCCTTTGTCTCTGTCTTGTTCACCATGTAAATTTGCTGTTTTATATGCCACAGCAACGGGTTTTCCTATGTTTTTGGGGGTTTAGGGTCTGAGTATAAAAATTATGTTACTATACGCCATGGCTTGGGAAGTTGCGGTTCGGAAGGGTTTGATGTTTGACGCTGTCCAAGCCACTATGTTTGCAGTAGTTTCTAAGCAAGTAGAACCAGGCTACTTGATACTGCTATCACTTAATACATTAATACTATATCTCTATCGCATTCTGTTAGATGTTACATCGTGAAATAGCTATTCGATCTATCTCGACACTGCATTTTCTGGACTGTAATATATATACATGAAATATGAGAGTTACTGTTGCACTCGCCTATTTTTATAGTGTATAGCGTTTCTAGCAATACGTAAGCTTCTAGTTTCAAACTTAATGTCCCGCTAAAGCTTTATGTAGGCATCACATGCGAACACAGAGTTGGTCACACAAGAACGAACCACAGCGCCGTCCACACCCTCTCACACAAGATGCCGAGCACAAAGTTTGTATCCAGACGCCATGGCTGTCAGTCTATAACTCTATAGTCAAAATCTGTAGAATAGTTGTTAATCTAGAATGCCAAGTATACTTCCTCTCTGACCTACGTAAGGCAACGCCATAGTTCCTCCAAATAAGAAGTGGTTCCCAGCCATTGTGATTTTTGCCTTTTCTACGTATATACATTACACACGCCTTTGAACTCCCCAAAGACTTCGATTTGGAGTCCTGTTTCTTGTATTCTACGACTGGTTTCACAAGGAGAAAATCACAAAGTAATCGGTGGCCGCAGCAGACAAGGCGATCACGTATCCTTTGTTCAATTTACTGTCACACATTTCTATATTTGTATATACGGTTTTATGCCTCGACTACCAAAACTTGCTAGTTTGGCCCTCTTTACTGTTTTCCGAATGCCACTGTTATCATGTGACGCGCGTACAAAGTTATGGTAGAACAACGCCGACGGGTGACTTAGCACGGCAAACAGATAGACGTACAGCTATACTATCATGCCGTAGCTCTAGCCGAGAACGGCACACGATATATTTTTTTTGCTTCCCTGTGTTTACCCCCAAGTTCTTGCTCTCTCTCTATTCATCCTCCTCGTCCCCTTCCAGCCAAATCTCATGTCCGTTGCCTTCTTGCACAAACTGACCGGCTATAACTCCACCTGCAGCCACAAGCGCCAGACACCACCAAGCCAAGCCAACGATGCCATGATCCAAGCCGAAGCCGTAAATGAAACCAGATACCACCGGGCCGATAGTACGCGCGCCACTAGCCACGCTCTGGCCAATGCCGTGTACCGTACCCAGAACAGACGGGTGTGGCGCACAACTATTGACCAGCACTGTCTGGCTTGGTAAGGCAAACGTGCGGCCTAGCACTTGAATAGATAGCACGATCACGATACAAGCCCATACTAGAAAACCGCTCTTGGCTGCTGGCGGCGCCGAGTCGCTGTGTACCAGGGCGAGATATGGAATCACCAGGTACGCTATAGGGAAGAAGCCAAGCGTGAAGCGGAAAGTGCGCAACGGGCCAACGCGATCCGATAGCGGTGCATAGCCAAACAACTGAAGCGGTAGACCAATAACACCGATCACGCCCATAGCTAGACCGACTGACTGCGGCGACATGCCCAAACCGCCAGTGAAGCGGGCTGGCAACTGCGGCGTCCAGTCGGATGGTAAGCGGGGGTTTGCGGCATTGGGATCCCAGACTGGCGTAGACAAGAAGATAACCCAGAGTGAGGGGAACGTGCCGACATGTAGAGACACGATGAAGGAGGAAGTAAAGACGGAGATGACGTTACGCGTGAAGATGCGGCGGAATGGAAGTGTCTGCGTGTATCGCGGCCGTCTTCGAACCGGAGGTGGTGGCGTAGGGGCTCTGTCTTCATCTTCTTCTTCGTCTCCTACTAGAGACACTGACACCGATGGCGACACTGTGCTAGTCTGCAAGCTGGAGCCGAAGCTTTGCTTCTTAAGGAAGGCCGGGGAGTCTAGTAGCTCGTCGGCGTCTAGAAGCTCTTCAGCAGCAGCGACACAGTCACTATCTTCTTCGTTCCCAGGAATTGATGTGTATCTATGTCCACCTGTGTACCAACCACGTAGACGAGTGAAGAGGTGGCTCACTCTCCGACCAGTACGGATGCCCAGATCAGGAGAGTTATCACGGAGAGCATCCAGGGTCTATGCTTTAGGGTTAGTATGATAGGAAACATGTACTGGGAAAATGGACTAGCAAACGAACCTCGTCTAGGAAAAGCCAAATTAACAACATTGCCATCATCAGAAATAGGCCGCTCAAGATATTTGGAGTCGCGTACGGAAACTTCTCAAAGAACCAGACGCCGCCAAACCAATGCGGATAACTACCTGCCGGGTCAGCCAAGATACCGCCCAAGATGGGCCCGATGATGATGCCGATACTATAACACAGCGGCAGCAAAAGGAACGCACGGGGGCGGAAGTGTTTCTCAGTGACGATCTCGCTAATCATACAACGCATGACGCCAACATTGCCATTAGTGATGCCGCCCAGCAGACGAAAGAAGAGCGCTTGTGCAAAGTTCTGCGAAAAGCCAAAGCCCAAGCAGGATACACACGTGCCCAACAAGCCAAACATGATGACATATTTGCGGCCAAAGGCTGGGCTATCAGCAATACGACCCCACATCATGGCCGTGACGAATTGGGCGGCGGTGAAGCCGGCTTGCAACATGCCAGCCTGGGCCGAGATGGCCGAGGCTGACAGCGATGGGTCAAACCATTTGAGCTGGTAGTACATGTACGACTAAGCAAGGACTAGAGTGTTAGTGATAGGGGAAGAGACAGATACATGGAAACATAGAAAACCCTATCTTACCTGTAGCGATGTCTGGACGAGTGGCTCGCTAAGCCGCGCAAATGTGATCACGATCAGTTGTGATCGATGTGGTAACTCCGACCACCGAACGGCAACCGGCCGGGGAGGCTTTGCTACGCTATTAGGCATGACGGTTCGTCGTACTTTAAGGTTCTAACAGGCAGGCCTCTTGATTAAGGGTTTTCAAAGAGAAGAACGACGACAGGTCAATATTACCAGTGAAAATAAAAGATTGGAATAAAAATGAAACAATATTTCTTCTGGATACTGCTTTTGATAACAGAAACAGTCAAGGATGTGAAAATTGAGCGTCTACTTTACTCAGATAATCTAGATAAGATATCGACCTTCTTTTAATCCTCTATGGGCCAAAATAACAGATTTTATCTATACAACCACCAATATCAATGTTTCGATCACCCTTATTCTTTTGTTACACCTCGAGTTCGCTATTAATTACGACGATTGTTGTGGAAAATAAAAATCAAAGAGCACGGCATTTTTTCATTAGATGTAATATCAAAGCATTAA
>RHLR01000258.1:0-27990 GCA_009806335.1 Davidsoniella australis | reverse complement strand
ATACCTCTAGTAGTCCCCACGCCACCGGCTGCAACTGCAATACAGATGGGAACAGGAACAGGCGGGTACAGATGGGCTGACTATAGAAGGACTAAGGTATGGGCTGGCCAGCTGTTACTATAGAAATTTTAGGATTTTCCCTATTCTGTCTTTTGCTGTCTGGGTTATGCCCATGTTGGTGACCCAGATAGCGTGCCGCTCGGGTTTTAGCCATTGCAAGGTTGCGTTTGGGCTCCCAAAGGCATATATTTACATATAATTGCTTTTACCAAACAAGCAAGGCGCCGCTGGAGATATGTATGTATGTAGTGCAAAAAAATTCATGACAAGAAGGGCTTTGCTTGTCATCTCTTTGATGCAGACGGCACTAACAAAAGGATCGCAAAGCGAATTCAAGGCCAGCCAGACAAATAGCTAGCAGCTCGCTTTAACCAAAATATTATGTGAAAAACTGGGTGTATATAGTGTATGTGATATGTTACCTTTTTCGGGGGTATGATAGCAAGTGCGGACTTTGGCGCAATTGTGGACTGCGTCTTTTCCTTTTCGCTCTTCATGGATCGTCGGAGGGCCTATTATTGTGAATATTAGTTAGTCATGAGAAATACAGCTGACGAGGATAGCAATAATAGCAGTGGCTATTATTATTTGCTTCCTACAATCTGGCGATGGAGGGTAGAGCGTCGGATAGACAGCAAAAGTAGTGTCTATTATAGCAGCGGGTAGAGATAGTGCTGGGAGGCATCATAGACGGCTGATTCGGTTGCAAAACTTCTTTGACGACAGCTTTGGCGCATTGTAGGATTGCAGTGGTCTGTCCAAGATGATTTCTTGAGCCCCGGGAAATGATTCTCATGTGCACATCGCGTAATGGCTCTTGCGATGAACATTACTTGTATGGAGTAACAAGCAAGCCCTGTCGTCTAGCAGTGATACAAATAAAGAAAAAAATATGGGTATTCTACTTTCAGAGACCGGCGACTAGGTAGAGTAGAAGTTGAATAGAAGGTCTACAACTACGGCCTGCCACGGGAGGATTGCAGCGCAAAGATCTGACTTGTGATTGGTCCAACTGACGCTTCGGTGACAAAGGGACTACCAATGCCAGAGTACGATGACGACGATGCGCAAGAATCAATTTCCATGGTAGACATCCATGGTATATGGCATTGCGAGTTTCACTTGACAGAAACACAAAGAATATCGATATCGTGGTAAAGAACAGTGGATGGAGCATCAGCTAAGAGTGTGACATACCTTCATTTTTGCGGTGTTCCTAAGAGGCTGCTGTATGACACTAGAAGATCAAGTCGAAAGACACTACAGCGGGCAACGACTAGAATTGCCGAGGCGGATGTAGCGGACGAGGTAGGATAGGAAAGTATCTTTATTTCCAGGCAACGAAGAGAATATCTCCGAGAGGTGACAATGTATGTAGTGTCGGGATCAAGTAGCGCTCTTCACTTGCGGTGGGCGTTTCGTAGGACGATTCCGGTCGGTCAGTCAGTAGGAGATAGTAGCTGTGCGATTTGGCAATGAAGACACAGCAAGAGAGAGATCAGACAGAGTGGTGGCAGATAGAGTAGATAGAGTAGATATCCCCGCGATTTGTGTATCAGTGATAGAATTGGCGAATTGCGATATCGAGTGGAATAAGAATAAAGAATGAGAAGATGAGGTGTGAAAATCGAAGGTGTTGGAACTTGGTTTATGCAGATTCTTGGCTCCGCTTCGACGATTTGGTCGTTCACAGAAGCAACAGAAATAGTAGCAGCGATTGAGGCTTGGATAACGAATCCGGATTTGCAGCGGGTAGCGGGGTTTCGGGGATTTAAAGTCAAGCTGGATCGAGTAAGGCGCTGTATTTTTTATTTTTTTTATTGTGTGCACCACGACTCCGAATGGCGATGGCGATGGCGATGATGAAAAATAGGTCGAATGTGTAGTTGTGGGAGAACAGAGTTTTCTTTCAATTATTATTCGGGGTTTTCTTCGAATTATGTGGTTGCGATATGGCGTTGAGTGTGATTGGAGAGGAAACAACCAGAACTGCAGTTACTTATACTGCATTTAAGGTCACAAACGTAGGCGAAACTTGGACGTTATGCGAAAAGAATGCAGATATCCTTCTTTTTGAGGCCAGCACTCTAATATACATGTAGCGGTAGAAATCAATTTAAAAAAGGAAAACAAAAAAAGATAAGCAGGATAGAAAGCACAAAAAAAAAATGAGGAATCATCAAGCGCGATATGCATTTATGGACAACACAGTGTCATGTAAGCATGCAGCCTAGTTGATTAGCAGGCTGTCATTTGGAGAAAAGCTGCACGTCCTGCTGGATTAACCCAAAAGTTCTACGTCTAGACCAATCGATTGCATGAATAGATTGACGTTGGATAGGCGCTGGAGCGACATGGGGTGTGGGAGTGTCTTTGCGTGAGAAACAGTACTCAAGACACGATCCTTTACGGACAAGACTAGTCGTTGTTGCTGTTCCGGAGATGCACTGACACCCATAGCTGCTAGAAGCTGCCACACATAGATATCCTCGCCAGAAACAACGCTGTTGGGGAAGATATAGGGCAGAGAAGGCGCAAGCTTGTCGAAAAAGGTGCCAAAAGTGCGCTCCCACTTAGCCCAAAGAGCAGGGTTGCCACTGCCAGCCTGCTTAAGCAGCTCTGCACGACTCAGCAGCAGAGTCAGCATAGAAGTGCCGATGCGCGTACGCATAATCAGGTCTAGGTTCAGGTTTAAGTTGGGCGAAATAATCAGATCCAGTAGACCCTCGACAATGCCGAGATCAGATTCGTTGAGGAAGCGGAATAGAGATGGCATGACAGTCGTGGAGAATAACTCGACGGTCTCACGAAGAGCAGCGTTGAGTGTGATCTCGCCAGTGTCAACCTGGGCACCAGCAACGACATCAAGCTTGTCAAGATGGTAGATAATCATAGTCAAGATGATAGTGCGCTGTTCGATGGAGGCGAAGTTGAACACACGAGGAATTGCCTTCTTGCCCTTGTTAAAAGATAGGAAGGCAATGAAGGGGTGAACAGCAGTAGCACCAATGGGCTCGTGAACCTTCAGAGCCTGCCAAAGAGTATCATTGTACAGCTGAGCCTTCTCGGCCCACTCGGTGTGCTTGACCTGGAACTCGACATCGTCAAGACCAGAGCCAGGCATAGGCGGACGCGGCATATAGCGGCTGTGATCTTCAATCTTCATCAGAGTCTCGTACACCTTCTCGATGTTGCGTAAGACAGCCTTGCGATCCAGTGTCGATGAACTGGTAGCTTTCTTGTCGTTAGTCTCGAGCTTGCGGATGTTGAGGAGAGGTTTCGGGGTCTTCGCGTTGCTGAACGAGATCTTGCCTAGACTGCCGGCAACTACGAGCTGGGGCTGCTTCGGCTTGTTCTTGGCTGCTTCGACAGCGCGCTGGACTTGTTGCTCCATACGCTGAACATGGTTCTCGCCAGCGCGTCCTCCACGGCGCCCATGGCGGTTGCCGGTCTGGTTGAGGTATGTTTGCGCAAAGTTGTTCAAGGGCTGGTTAGGGTTCATACGATGACCACCATTGATTGAGGCGTGAACTTGGTAGTAGAAATCGTCGTTGACAGCAGCCTCGTCATTGGGCTCCAGCGAGATGCCAGTAGCAGTAACAAGCTGTTGAAGCTGAATACGAGTGATAAAGTTCTTATCCTGGGGTGTCATCAGACCGTTATCCTTCGACAGGAGCCACAGCTTATGGTTACGCTTGGCCCGCTTTGTTTCCTGGTCGAGGAACATAGCCTTCTCTTCGTCGGTAAGGTTTGCGTTGTTCTGCATAGTTACTCCAACGCCTGGGTGTCCATTCAAGGTCTGGAGCAGTTGCATCTGGTGCAGTTGGTTCATGTTAAGCTGCTCGGGCTTGATGCCCATCATCTGAGCCTGCTGGAGAATCTGGAGCTGTTGCTGTTGCTGGTTCGGATTATGCATCAAGTGAGACAGGATCTGTTGACCCTCATGGAAGATGGGTAGGGCTTGCTGCTGCTGTTGGAGCTGGGGATCCACACTTCTAACCTTGGCATATAGGAAGTCCTGTTCCGGCAAGCCAGGAATAGGTACAGAAGCCTGGTGATGCTGAGGGATATCTTGCATCATAGGCTGCTGTTGAGTAGGCATAGAGCCAGCACGCATGCTAGCTTCAACCTCTTCAAGGCTCATCATCTTACGGCCAGTAGAAACCGGTATAGAAGCGGGAGCTAGGGCGGGAGAAGGCTTCGCAGGAGCAATTCCCCAGAGGCTCAGATCGACGTGGAGATCAGACGGGTCGGGCTCGGTATATTTCTCGTAGCCAGTACGGACAGGCTTGGCAGCTTGGTAGTAGTTAGGTTCGTTCGAGTAGTAGTTCTGCTGCTGTTGTTGCTGTTGCTGTTGCTGTTGCTGTTGCTGTTGCTGTTGCTGTTGCTGTTGCTGTTGGGCAGGCTGTGGAGCAACCTTTCCAGTTTGGCGGTTGAATCGCATATGCTCTTCCTCCATAGCGTCAGCTACGCGAGCAGTTTGGCCGAAGAAGTCAAAGTCACGGCCAGTCGATTCGCCGGTTCCACCAAAGGTATCATCATTGAAGTCGTCGCCAGTCTCCTCGAGCTTGTCGCCAAGACCATCGTAGGTATCTTCAAAATCGATAGCCTCGCCCTCATTATCGCCAGAAAGCCCGGCGAACGGGTCATAAGCTTGTGAAAAACCAGGACCCGAGGCGTTGTGGCGCCCATTGCCACTGAAGAAGGCCATCTTGGCCAATGTCGAGATATCTGTCGAAGATTACTATTATTAATGTGTTAGGAGTAATGTCAACTGATATTGCATGTATATATAAGCTCTTGTAGCCTATAAATGTAGCACTAGAGCGTAGCTATGATATGGAAAATAAAACTTACCAATGCTAGCGAATGGATACCGCCAGATCAATATAATATCGAGTGTAGTAAGTAAGAGTCCAGTTATGCCAATAAAGCGGGAACGAACGCGCCTCTCTACTAGATTTACAATTGCAAAATTCAATCGGCACCAGGTCGATTTATGAAACGAATTGCTAGTCTTGCAGTCCAGTCAAGACTATAAGAGATAAATAAAAATGCCACGATGGCAGGAGAAAGAAGCCTTGATGGTGTTGAGATGGAAAGAAGATGGATCAGAATATTTGGCCGATTACAGTTAATCCTTGCTAGAGGGGCACTCATTATTGGACCAATTACGATGATTTGTTTTTGAGGCGTAGGTGCCACAAGCGCCACATTACTTGACTCGAGGTCGGCTGCTTTCAACATGATGATATCATAGAGTCAGGATTCTTTACTGGGAATTTACATAAAACGAGTTCTTTTCTATGCTATCTACTTCCTAGACTCATCAAAACCCACGTTTTCATTGCCACGGAAATGGCTTGCCACTTCAACGTTAAGTCACCTTATAACCCTATAGTGTAATTAACCCTTGGACTATAACCGCTTACGAAAATACGTTCAATAGTGAGATTAATCATCAGTGCTGAAAATAACGGTGAAACATGGTAAATAACAAATATATCATACTATAGTGACATTCCAATTGCTCGGAATGTAATATTCAGGCTCCCTCGATACGTCTTGCGTCGTGAGTAATGCCCTTAAAGATATCCGGTCTATTCTAACGAGAAAGCATTATCTTGTCTGTGGCTTCTAATAATTTTTCGAAAGCGATTAGTATGTAGATGCATAGAAACCCACAGTTACTTGTAGTTATACATATATATGTATGTATGTCTTATTTGCAAATCTACATGTTGATCATTTAGTGTACTCAAACGTCTGATGTGCTAGATATGACGGCAGACCGGCATAGTGTAACTAGGCTATGTCTCAAGAGCTTATTCTACTGGGTAGATTGTTGGCCCTATCCGTTGAAAATAACTTTTGTTTAGATAACTTTTCAAGGCACACCATTTATAGTACCATTGAATTAAAGGTTTTCTGAACTCTGAACTACAACTACTTTCTTCTTGGTAACAGAACGTTTCGATGGTGGTAGACCTCGAGAAATTGTATAGAAAGTGCTGATCATTCTTGTTCAAGTTTAGTTCTCTATAGGCTCTACCCTTGCAAACGATAAAAGCTTTGGAGACAAACTGCAAATGATGCCACCTTCAAGATCAAAGTAAATCGAAGGTTTTTATCACCAAGGAGGAAGAAGCAAAGATTAAAGGTCTGTGCGGGTTTTATATACAACTATACTGTGCTCAATTGACACCCTGATCCTAGTAAGTAGCCACGAACTAGGTATAATAACATAATAACATGAGCAACGCAGACGATTACGTGGAGAGTGCGATTGCGATGCTGGCAAGCTACTGATGTAATTTACAGATAGTATGTTGGTATACTTGGGTTGACGTATCATTTTATCCAAATATGATATGTATATCGTGTTATGTAGTATATTTTTTTCACCTGCATATTTTGGTCTTGGCCACGGTGTTATGGAACTCATGTCTCTCAAGCTTAGTTATCGTGACGACTTTGCCCTTGCAGGCTGAATATGCCACCATTGTAGCAGATACATGTGCATATAAAATGTATGATATATCTGTACGCACTACATACAATGATTGCTTTGTGTGTAATGGGTTCAAGATCTGCAGCGACTCTGCAGTAAGAAAGTCCTGTGATCGTCCTTGCATATGAGCTACAGGCATAAACATAGCAAGCGATGAAGACAAAAGTAAGACATTGGAATCTTTAGCAGAGTGATTGTCTTGAATTGTCTGATATGGGTTCATTTCTCGAGCTGTCCTTTAATATTGCAGATAGACAGGACTTCTTTCATAGAGAAACAACCAGCCAAGCCAAGCGATGTGTGTTCCAGATTGGATGATATGCCTTCTCCTCGTGTTCAAGTACGGAGTACGAGTATTTACTCGCTTCGATTATTGCTTAGTTACCTGGTCTGTTCGTGTTTCCATGGATTAATCAGGGTGATTAGGCGGTCCCCTCTTCTCCTAATGGAAGTCTGCTTTGGCGGTGGACGAACGATAGGAATGCCGTTGCAACTACTACTATATGCCACGTTGAGAAAAAAAAAAAGTTCTTGGGTCCAGAATCTCGTATTATTCTGATGTGTACCTATATAATAGTAGACAACCCCTGGGCCCATGGCCTAAATAGGACACCCACCAGCTTCCACTCACCTTCTACTGATATTCCCAGGTAAGAAACTGGGGGAGCACGCACGGGACACCAGGGGTTGATCAAAGTACTGGTACATACAACGCTCTTGTCGATATCAATACACTGAAGTAGTTTCTTGGCGAGAAGCCGTTCAATATTTATGTGGTAATAATCATAGTGGTGGCTAAGGAGAACGCCGTTTTTATAGCATCAGCGTCGTCTGATCTGACTCCTAGTAGGTACTGTTGAACGGGAACTAGGCTTAGAATGGGGCGCAGTGGCTAGAGGCCACCAAAAGAAAACAACGATCAAAGAGTGCCATATTATATAATGGCTCTGGGGGATCTAGCCGTAGAAATAGATGACTATTGTTTGATATGTTCAATGGGTCTGATATAGGAGAGACACGTTGCAACATGCTACTGCCAGACAATATTAATGCCATGGAGACTTTGGTGTGGCTGGTTATGGCCGTACATAAAAAAACTACTGATATTTTACCTATGTATGTGTATGATACATATATATAGTAGTAACATGTCTGAGGTACATCGCGTAATAGGTGGTGACTATGTATCGGTACACAGCCCAAAATATCCTAGGCAATATTTTTTCCCCCGTTTTACTTGTATTCTTGGCGATAGATTAGGATTGATATCTGTGACTTTAAGACCGTGTTGAAGACACCTGAGCAACGCAGGAGCTTGGGTTTGGCTTGAGTTTTGTCTCGAGAAGAGTGGTGTTTGTTATGGCTTCGAGTGTATTCGCTATTAAGGCCACTATAACCACCTTCGGCTGTTAGCGCTGTACCGCGCTGTATCCTTCAGTGGATAGAAGCCCTGACCGCGTAGGAGCAAGCAGCATTTTAATGGCTATGAAACAGCGTTACTGGCGATGGCAGGGCATGCGCTATTGAATTCCTCTAGCCGTCTTTGGGAACCCTGGGCTTGAAAACGCAGAAAATACACTGTCGAACACTAGAAGCTTTGGGCGCTTTCTCTGAAAATCTGGCCCAGCCTGATTGAAACGCCGCCAAAGAGGCCCTGTAGGAGCCGCCCCCCCTGTTGGCTATCTATGATATATTTTTTTCTTACTGGGTCTTTTGAGCGCCCCAAGCAAGCGGAGCTGCGCTAAAGTACACGGATTTCAGAAGAGGATAGGCATGCTATGTAGTTTTTAAAGAGCCGCGTCCCCATGCCTTCCGTCTTCTGACATCGTCGCCTGCCGTTTTGTCTCCCCTTCTGATTCTGACCTTGGATCTTGATCCTCTCTTTTTTATATTCTATATCTAGTCCCCTAGTCCCCTTCTTCTCGACTGTCTGCTTTGGTCTCCTGTTCGACCTGCTAGACGTAAAGAACACCACCTGATTATCGCGACCCATTGCCTGCGTCGTTGGTCCACGAAAGACGACTGTTTCTTGATTGCCATCGATTTTTGCACCTTGTTATGATGGCTACCGGCGGTGCGCGCTATGTGCGCTATCTGCTGATTGCAGTATTTGTATGTGATTTGCTTTTGTTCTCTGCCGCGGCACCTTTGTGATCTCCCGTACACGATGCGAAACACTGTGCCTGACTTCGCTTCTGATGGCCGGGTATTAGCAGTGCTAGCTGGCCTTTTAGCAGTCTATCTAAATCAGCCCATGCCGTCTTCCGTTTGCTAACCAGTTCAATCGTCTGGACATATAGGTACTCATTCTCTTCTTCTTCGTCTCTAATTCTAACTACAATGGCGTCGTCCTCAACAGACCTGGTGCTGGCACTGGCGCTGTTAGCCAACCGGCTGCTGACCTGAAGGACGACGGTAAGCGCCCTGCCGTTGGCGCTCCTTATAACCCAGCCGACTTCCCCATGCCCATGAACCCCGGCGAGCTCGGCTGGAACGACATCATGGGCGGTACCGCCTCGGGCCCCCGCATGAACGCCACCTTTGTCACTCTTGCCCGTAACCAAGATGTCTGGGATATCGCTAGATCTATCCGCCAGGTCGAGGACCGCTTCAACCGCCGCTTCAACTACGACTGGGTTTTCCTGAACGACAAGCCCTTCGATGCCACCTTCAAGAAGGTTACTTCTTCTCTCGTTTCCGGAAAGACTCACTACGGTGAGATTCCCAAGGAACACTGGTCTTTCCCCGACTGGATTGATCAGGAGAAGGCCAAGAAGGTCCGTGAGGATATGGCTGAGCGTAAGATCATCTACGGTGACTCCGTCAGCTACCGTCACATGTGCCGTTTCGAGTCTGGCTTCTTCTTCCGTCAGGAACTAATGCTCAACTACGAGTACTACTGGCGTGTCGAGCCCTCCATCGAACTATACTGCGACATTCATTACGATCCCTTCCGTGTCATGGCCGAGGGCAAGAAGAAGTACAGTTTCACTCTATCTTTGTACGAATACATAGAGACCATCCCTACTCTCTGGGACAGCGCTAAGAAGTTCATGAAGAACCACCCTGAGCACATTGCTGAGGGAAACTCTATGAGCTTCCTCAGTGATGATGGTGGTGATACTTACAACCGTTGCCACTTCGTAAGTCGACTGTATCAAAACAAAAATCTCATTTCAAGTCATACTAATATACAATATAGTGGTCCAACTTCGAAATCGGTAACCTGGAATGGCTACGCTCCAAGCAGTACATCGACTTCTTCGAGTCTCTGGACCAGGATGGCGGTTTCTTCTACGAGCGTTGGGGTGATGCCCCCGTGCACTCCATTGCCGCTGGTATGATGCTTAAGAAGGAGGAGATTCACTTCTTTAACGATATTGCTTACTACCACATTCCATTCACTCACTGCCCTACTGGCGAGAAGAAACGGTTGGATCTACGGTGTCACTGCGACCCCAAGAACAACTTTGACTGGAAGGGCTACTCTTGTATGTGTTATCACATCCCCTTAACCTAATCTCAGACACAAGCGCTAACCTATTTCACACAGGCACTTCCCGTTTCTTCGACATCAACGGCATCGAGAAGCCAGAGGGATATGAGAATCAGTCATAAACTCATAATCAAGCCTATGACCGAAATTTCGCCCTCTATACATATTGCCATATTATCATAATCGGGCCATAAATTTAACCCGATGGGGAAGGGGTTGCCATTGCTCTAGCTCCATGGAGCTTGTTTCTGTTTGATCCCAAGACTAACAGCATTTGCCTTCGTCTTGAGACGTCATCTATGGCCACTAATGGCATCCATATTTTTTCTCTTTGGTTTTATTAAAGGAAATGGCGTTTTTCATTGTTTTGCAACATCGCAAGCTGTACACAACTTTCTTATCATTGTGTGAAATATTTCACCCTCAGGTCATGTCAATCTGAGGTAGACATATGCTCCCATATGCCCTATAGTAGCCTCGTAGGAACATGAGCATGTGAGAACAGACTAGCTCTACTAGAGAAGTTTAACTGTATCATAGAATATATAATGAATAGACAACAGCAATTGTTTCTCAAGTATTGTCCTGCCATGAACTACCTTTTTGTTCATTTGTGTCAAACCTAGTGTGTTCTCGTTGAATTATACAATGCTTCGAGGGATACTTTAAAGATGGGTAAAGAATCACTTCTGCAGGCATGTATGTATGTGTATATTACAAAAATCGAAGGTTACAATATGATACAATGGTCTTTTTCCCATGTGGCGCCGTCTTACAATCTTGACTCGCTCTATCGTTGGGGATTTGTTTGCAGATGATCGTGACAAAAACTATGCAACGGTAGCCTTCTTGGGCTTCTTGGCACCGTACTTACTTCGGCTAGTCATGCGGTTGTTTACACCACCCTATCACATATCATGTTAGTCACTATAGCACTATATTACATATTTTGAAGAAAGTTTGATGACATACCAAATCAAGGGCACCACGCACTAGGTGGTACCGCACACCAGGACAGTCCTGACTTCTACCACCACGCACTAGGACGACACTGTGCTGCTGGATGTTGTGGCCCTCACCGGGGATATAAGCAGTGATAACCTTGCCAGTTGAGAGACGGACACGGGCTGTCTTGCGCTCACCCGAATTAGGCTTCTTGGGACGCACGATACCAACCTTGAGGCAGACGCCCTTCTTCATCGGGGCGTTGATACTAGATAGAGCGGGGGATGTAGCGTGACGAGCGCGCTTTCCCTTACGACAACCCTATACCATGAAGATATTAGCATACAAGTCCATCCTTGCTTTCTATTCCAGTGAATATGTTCTGATACGACCGGAGTTATCTAGTATATGAAGATCAACGTGTTCGATATTGCTCAGACAAATAAAAAACGTAGGGGTCGTAGAGATTAGAGACGTACACGCAGAACCTGCATAATGGTTGCTGGCCGGACTGGAGTGGTCGAGAAAGCCTTCGCGGCAATGTTCTGGAAGCCAAGCGACGGACGAGTGATCGACTTGGAGGCTTTGGCCATGGTCATCGAGGCAATGGCAGTGGCTGGGGTGGACGACACAGTGACTATTGGGCGCCATACCGGCGCTACAAAGGCCAGACGGCGGAGGAACATGCCGACTATTCTGTGCGTATCAGTAACAAAGAAGAAGGTGGATAAGAGGGAGGAAAAACAATTGCAGATTTTTTTTATCTATACGCTCCGAGAGCAGCTTTGACGTCAGTGAAGCCGTAAACTCTATAAATCCCACCTCGCTTCTACACGTTCTGGGCCCGGCGTTGGCTTTGTCTAAAGAGAAAAAAAAGGGTTCCTACGCCTTGCTGACTCATTCAGTTGTGATTTAACGGCATAGCGGTGACTTTATGTAAATATGGGTTAGGGTTACAATTCGATCAATGCAACTTCTCATCGATCGTTATCCACTATTGCATTAATATTCCGCACGTCACAAGAGATCCATCAACGACTTTGTCTTTCCTGTTCTGTCAAAAGCTGGCTTGTCGATGGTAGAGTAGAGAAAGTAATGGCCTCTTGCAATGCGCCTTATCTTCGGCTAATGGATTGGTGCCCCATTTCGGCTCTTGTGAGATGTCCGTCGGCTATACTGTAACGATAAATACTGATTTCCCCAGACTTTAGAGAGATAAACCTATTTTTTATTGGCTTGGTGAAATCTATTCGAAATACATCATGAGCTTCTATCAATCTCCACTAGAGAGAAATATCTCCCTGTTGTGTAGTGTCGTTGTAAATAGGATACTGCGTATTATAAGAAAACCTCCGAACTGAGCTTCAAGGATGTATAATATAGAGATACATCAGTCGAATGGGTAGTTCTACTTGATTCAAGTCCTAGGATTGGAAACAAACGTAGTTTTACTAACTAGCGATTAAACCTAGGTATGTATTATGCAGCTAACCAGCAAAATGTTACATGCCTCCTTTTGATACATTGGATAATACTAGAGCTTTATCTATATGTTTTCGATTATATGTAACTAGTGGGTAGGGATAGATAGCAATACGAGATGGGCGTTTAAAAGTACCGAACCACCATATAACTAATTAGGTCTTGCTCCTCTGGAATTCTGATAGTATTGTCGTCTCCTTTGAGTGAGTTCATATCTTCGATAAACATAACGAGACTTACTCAATTTTGAACAATACTTATGGTAGTAAGATTGAAACTTGTGTAGACTTCGTTAAACGCTATCTACTCTTCGACGTTGATGAAATAATATGATGTATTAGTAGACTTAATCGCATATCGTCGGCATATCGGCTAACATGCTTCAAAGGGATAATAATGATATTGCCTAGGATAAGTCATTATAGAAAAAGAAAAAGAGATCAATCTAATGTAAGTCGCCATCTCATGTGTTTATCCGTGTTTGGGGACAAGACAGCATGACCTTCTAGGGCTGACACTAGGTGATATAATATTGGAGATATCCAGACTAAATGTTGTCAAGCCAAGTCTTATAGGAGATGGAGTTTGCCACTTTGAATATCTCGAGCTTCAACTGGTATGGAGGCGATCCTGTAACCAATCACAGATTATTGATATGTCTTATGCCCCCTCGGGAGACTATTCGCAAGTTACATCAACGCTAGGACGCGGAGACATGTCGATTTCAACTATGTATAAGCGAAGCGCCACGAATATGTGTTGTTACGTTATATGCTATCTTGAGCTATGCGATACCACATGGTGGATGTATGCCACATATGTACTATGCTGGCGACTTTTATGTGCTAGATATAGCACAATAACAATGTGCACATACAGCACATATGTACATACATACATACGGCACTGTAAATTCTGGATGTGACTGTGGTGCCCATCCGGACCTCCCTCTCGAAAGCTTATTAGGCTTTGTTATTTGCTCGACTTACTTCGTGGCAAGCCATGCCGAGCCGGCTTATCAACAGGCATCATTTGACCTGGGTATGTGCACACCGTTCATTCAGGTTGTTCATGGTTATCGATGCTAGCCCCAAGAATTCCAAGAACTCCAGGCTATTTCTTTCGGATGTTTATCATGGACTTGGCTGTCAAGGAGAAAAAAGTCCGATGATCAAAATCCAAAACGGCATTGTGATGCGATGTTGAGAATATAATGCTTATTATTGTTGTTATCTATGTCTACAAAAAAGACATGCCTCCTTGGTGAACAACAACTGGAATAGAACCAAGGACGCTGAAAAGATGCCCTGTAAAAGTAAAGCTAAACGGCACTACTACAGGCCTCGTGTGACAAAGGAAGGCAACAGCGATCATCGACTGCATAGTTATGGCCCCGCCCTTGATTGCCCGCTTTTGGTCTTTCTCTATTGGATAGTGGGAGCTTGGTTGTTGGCTATGGATCCTATTTTTTTGTGTGCGGTCTGTTCCAAATAGAGCAACTACAATTTTCGGTTTGGTTATAAGATATCAAGGCCGGAGCAACCTGCGAAAGTGCTAAGAGTAATTGCTGGAGGAATCGGGGACAAATGAATGTCGATAAAGAAAACAACCATAGGGAGAATTCAATGGACTAACTTGACTTTTCTTTATCTGAATCTTCCTACTCTAATCTAGCAATAACTTTGTTTGCTTAGCTACTATAGGCTTTCTTATGCCAAACTACATCATACTACATCATTCCCTTAAAGACGTCTACTTATCGTATTATCTTAGCACACCCAACTAGGGTTATCTTGCGCACTTATACCTGCAACTAGACACAGATTTAAGCTTCTTTTTCTCAGCAAGCGTTCTCTGTACTCGGTGATCGTCAAAGCCCCTTTGACCTTTTGGGCTTGGAACTATGACTGGCGACTCGAATGGTGTCTTACAGGCCACTGCTAGCCTCCCCACCACGGCAGCGACCAAGTCCTACCGGCCTGTCGAGCTTATCGGGACCGACTTGCCCGTCGCCCACTCGCCGGCGGCCATAATCGAACATCCCACGCCCAAAGAATGCGCCCACATCTATACACTGACGTCGGAAGACTGGGGCAGTGCGCTTCCATCGCGAGAAGACTATATCCGCCGCGAGAAATTCCTCACCCATTTACCACTGGCTCAACGCGGCTCGGCGCGCCAGTGGATCTTGACTACACAGGACGACCCCGATTCACGGCCTATTCTCTCCTCATGCGATACTCTGCGACGTCGGGGCTTAGTGTCTAATAATGGTACCGTGCACGAAGTCGAGGTTCAGGCTATAGGCGCTGTCTACACGGACACCAAGTATCGCGGCCGCAAGTATGCTCGCCGTCTCATGCAGTTGCTCCAGAACGAGTTCGAAGCGCCAAGTAGCGTGACCGGCCACGAAACTCCGGGTTTCTCAGTACTTTACTCGGATATTGGAAAGTCCTTCTACTCAAAGCTGGGCTGGGAGATTCACCAGAGCAAACACGTCGAGATCAAGCCTTCACCAACAGGTCTAGGCGATGCCAAACTTGACGACCAAGCGCAAACACTGCGTATGCATGACTTGGCAGAGTTGTGTGTTATCGATGAGCAAGTATTACGGCAGTACATGCAAAAGACTAAGAATTCAGAGGTTGCCTTGATCCCAGACTACGATACTATGCTTTGGCACCACCTACGCGAGGACTTCATGACGACTGCCATCTTCAAGAAGAGTCCAGCCGTGCGAGGCGCCATTGCTGGCCCTGAGGGTCGCCGTGTATGGGCCGCTTGGGTTCGTAGCTACTACTCTGGTGCTGCGAGTTCCCATGATAACACGATGCATATCTTGCGTCTGGCCTTTGAGGACCCAGACAACACTACTCAGGCAGAGCTTACCGAGAACCTGCGTGCCATCTTCCATGTTGCCCTCAAGGAAGCTCATGAGTGGACTACGTCTTCAGTTGAAATGTGGAATCCATCTGAACGTGTCATTGAAGCTCTGAATGCTGGTGGTATCAAGTTTGAAATGGTTGACCGGGAAGACTCTAGTATTCCGAGTGTCATGATGCATGGTCACTTCAAGGGCAAGAGTCCCACCTACTGGACGGCGTCTGAGAAATTCGGCTGGTATTGAAGATATGACTATATACATGGACCTCATGTACACTGGAGTTGATTGTTATTTCGTTATCTATTGTATATAGCATAGAAGCCGGCGCAGTATTCCCCCTGAGGCTTTCATTTTCATTTCTTTTGATTTTTTGTGTTTTCCCTACCTCCTCTAGCAGAAATGAGTAATGAACAAACGCATGGTATTCTACGGTAGAGATGAAACAAGTTGGAGATTTATCATAATGTGAAGAGTCAGTCTGAAAGGTGGTACTAATAGACGAAGGTGGTATTCTTATATTTTGTTACAAGACAGCCCTTTGTCAAATCTATTAATCAACAATGTGCATTTTTTTTCTTTCTATTTACCCATGGTATAACCCGAAAACCTTTACAGCATTGTATCCAGCACATGCCTCCCTCCCATGATCTCCTCTAGTGACCGTGGCCATCATCCTGTGGCATCTCAGGGTCCAATTTGATCAGAGTATCAATACGCATGATGCTGATACACGCCTCGACGGCGGACTTGAACTGGCGAATCTTGCTAATGTTGGGCTCGAGAACACCGGCCTTGATGGAATCAACAACCTTGCCTTTGGTAAGGTCTAGGCCGTAGTTCTTGTAAGCTTTCTTGCGGGCCGCAGTCTTCTCATCGTCCTGTGACTCGGCATCGGGCGCTCTCTGGGAGATGGCGTGTCTGGAACGCAGTTGCGCCACTAGTTCAGAGGCATCCTTGGCTGCGTTGATGGCAAGGGTCTTTGGGATAACAAGTAGAGCCTGGGCGAACTCGCCAATGGCTAGTTGCTCACGAGAGCCGACGGTACCGGCGTACTCCTCGAGGTAGATGTGGAGAGCGGTCTCAACGGCACCGCCACCAGGCACAACGGCGCCACTCTCAAGGGCACGCTTGACAGCGCACAAAGAGTCGTGCACGGAACGCTCCATCTCATCTAACTGGTAGTCGTTGGGACCACGTAGAATGATGGAGGCAGAGCTCTGGGCCTTAGTACCCTTGACTAGGATGCACTCATCATCAGAGATGCGCTCCTGGACAACCTCTTCGGCGCTACCTAGGTACGAAGCCTCGAACTTCTCATCACCGTTCAGATCAGACAGAGTGCTGAGAAGGGTAGCTCCAGTAGCCTTGGCGATGCGGCGTAGATCCTCCTTCTTGCAGCGACGGACAGCCATGGCACCACGCTCAATGAACATCTTCAGCACCATATCATCGATACCCTTGGTAGTCAGGACGACATTAGCGCCGGCCTTCAGAATCATCTCTACACGCTCCATGACCATGCCCGATTCACGTGCGCGGATGGCCTCTAGTTGTTGCGGATCGTCAACGGTGATCTGGACACCAAGCTTCATGCGCTCCTTCTGGAGGTTCATGTCCAGAATAGCAATCTTAGCATCTTGTATCCGCGTCACCATGGCCTGAGAAGCAACAGTGCAGTTGAGGGCATAACCCTTAACCAGTACAGACTCCTTGGTACCCTTACCATGAGCCTTGAGGATGTTGACGGCCTTGACAGGGGCCTTGATCTCGTTCTTGGAGGTGACGGTCTTGACAGCTAGCATAGCATCGACAACCATATCGGCGAAGAACTCTCCGTCAGCACCAATAATCTTAGAGGACATAGAGGTCTTAGCGATGTTTAGGAGGGGCTCGCGACCAAGGTTCTCGACCTTGATGCTGATGTTCTCGTTCATGTACTTGATGGCTTCACGAATGGCCAAGCGGTAGCCAGTGATGATGGTGGTGGGGTGTATCCGGTTCTTCATGAGCTCGTTGGCACGACGAAGCAGCTCAGCAGCGATTAGGACGACAGAGGTGGTTCCATCACCGACCTCCTTGTCTTGCTGGTGGGCGAGGTCGACAAGAATCTTGCCGGCGGGATGCTCGACATCTAGTAGCGAAAGAATGGTGGCGCCATCATTGGTTACTGTAACATCCTAGAGAGTGTGTGAAAGCACATGTCAGTCTTCTGTTCGGCATTGGTGTGTGTGACGGGGTCGCGGCAAGACAGTAGGGACGATATTTCGGCGATAGGTCTGGAAAGAGGAATGCACAACATACACCGATATCGTCGACCATCATCTTGTCTAGGCCACTAGGGCCGAAAGAGCTTCTGACGACATTGGCAACAGCTTGGGTGGCGGCAACTAGAAAGCATCATCAACAGTTAGTATAGGGGAAGCTTTGGAGGGTCAGTTTTGCTGCATGTGCACACACCGTTTTGATCGCGGATGTCACTGCCGGAAATCTTCTGGCCGCCCAGGAACAGGGTACCGTTCCCTGACTGCTCGAAAAGGGAGCCCATGATTACAAGTCTCTATATAAAAAAAGGCTAAAAACGAAAGAATTAAAGAGGCGCGGCTGAAGAAATTATTAAAAAAGTCGTGATGTAGGGCAAACGAACACGTTCAGAAGGAGGTGCGTCGTTGTTGCTTCTGTCAGCTTCTTCTGGCGTAGCCTAGAAATTCGAGTTTTCAGCTGCCAGCCAGTTGCAAGCACCAATTAGAAGCATTAGGAAAAGCGGGTAGCACCTAATGGCTAGGGGAAATTCACAATGGAAGGCTAACTTAACAGACTTGCCGTGTTGTATGGCCAGCTTATTGCCCCTCGTTGCTCGCTGAATTTAGATAGACCCAACTAGCTAAGCACGATGTGCCCCCCTCTTTCCTTGTTCCTGTCGTTCTTGGAAGCTAAATTCTTCTTGCTGGGTCTTGCTTGTTGACTTCCCCCCTCATTGGCAGGCCCGATAAGGCAGTGGTTTCTTATCAAAACTACCCCTCCAAGAGAGCCACAGTAGACGCCACAGGCAATCGGACATGGCCCAGCGTTTCAGCGCCTAATACCAGCACAAAACTCACGCCTAAATGGGACAGCGATAGATGGTGAAAGAAGACAAGCAGGCGGGGCACGACGTTTCGCAGGCTTTAGTGGTTGATTTGTTAGCAAGCCGACGACTCATTGTACCCGATATCTGCTGAATCGCGTAAAAGTTAGCTTCTTTCTTCAGATATTGACACTTTTTGCATTTGACTTTAGTTTCTTTTTCTTGAGAACCCAAGCAAAAATAGTGCGCCAGTCTTTGTTTTCCTTTTTTGGTCTACTGTACTGTATTTCTTAAGGTCGATAGTTATTCCAAGATCACTGTCTTGTCTATTAAACCCTGTTCCGGTACCCAACTGCAACCCGAAACTCGTGATATCCTCACCATGGCCGACCCTACCACTTCCGCCCTCCCTCCCGCTGAGGCTGCGGCCCCTGCCGAGCCCTCCAAGAGCGCCCTGAAGAAGGCTGAGAAGGAGGCTCGTATGGCCGCCCAGAAGGCGGAGAAGGCCGCCAAGAAGAAGAACCAGCCCGTTGTCCCGGTCACAAAGAAGAATGACGACATTATTGGTATCACCGTCAAGAAGAGCGAGAACTTCTCCCAGTGGTACCAGGAGGTCGTTCTCAAGGCCGAGATGATCGAGTACTACACCGAAATCTCCGGCTTCTTTATCCTACGTCCCGCGTCTATGTATGTGTGGAACACCATCCGCAAGTGGTTCCAGGATCGCATCGAGCTCATGGGTGTCGAAGAGACCAGCTTCCCCATGTTCCTTTCTCAGAAGTCCTTTGAGCGCGAAAAGTCGCACGTTGAGGGTTTCGCTCCCGAATTGGCTTGGGTTACTAAGGCGTAAGTATTAATAATACGGTCTTGCTATATTGTTATGTATATCTATTCATGGGTTAACACTCTTTGGTTATAGTGGTGACAAGGACCTCGAGAACCCCGTTGCCGTTCGTCCTACCTCCGAAGCCGTTATGTACCCTTACTACTCCAAGTGGATCCGCAGTCACCGAGATCTTCCCCTGCGTCTGAACCAGTGGAACTCCGTCGTCCGTTGGGAAGCGAAGCAGACCACCCCGTTCCTTCGTGCCCGCGAGTTCATGTGGCAGGAGGGTCACACCGCCCACCTGACTGAGGAACTGGCCGGCAAGGAAGTTCTAGAGATCCTAGAGCTATACGCCGGTGTGTATGAGCAGCTGCTGGCTGTTCCTGTCGTTCGTGGCCGCAAGACCGAAAACGAGAAGTTTGCCGGTGGTTTCTACACCACCACTGTCGAGGGTTACATCCCTTCCAACGGCCGTGGTATCCAGGGTGCCACTTCTCACTGCCTAGGCCAGAACTTCTCCAAGATGTTCGATATAACTGTTGAGGACCCTAGCACCAAGGGTTCGCACATCCACGTCTGGCAAAACTCGTGGGGCCTATCCACCCGTGTCATCGGTGTCATGGTCATGATCCATGGCGATGACAAGGGTCTAGTTCTGCCTCCCCGCATTGCCCGTACCCAGGTTGTTCTGATCCCCGTCGGGATCAACAAGAACACCACTCCTGAGGAGCGTCAGAAGCACGAGCAACAGCTCGATGGCATGGAGGCCGAGCTGAAGAAAGCTGGTATCCGTACCGAGTCTGACTGGCGTGATGGCTACACCCCTGCCTGGAAGTTCAACGACTGGGAGCTCAAGGGTGTTCCTCTGCGTCTCGAGTTCGGCCCCAAGGATGCCGCCAAGAACCAGGTTTCGTATGCTCGCCGTGATACCGGTGAGAAGGGCGCTATCGCTCTGGAAGAGCTCTCTACCAAGGTCGTCGAGCTATTGGAGACCATCCAGTCCGATATGTACATCAAGGCCGAGAAGTCCTTCCGTGAGCACCGCATCCAGGTCACAGACTGGACCAAGGTCGTGCCTGCTCTGGATGACAGAAATGTCGTTCTGATTCCCTTCTGCCACGATGGCGCTTGTGAGGACCGCATCAAGGAGCTGACTACCGGAAAGGTTCTGGTTTCTGAGAACGGCGAGCCCCCCCAAGCCTACCATGGGTATGAAGTCACTGTGCATTCCCTTTGAGCAGCCTAAGGGTATTGTCAAGGGTGAGACCAAGTGCTTGAACCCCGAGTGCTCGCGCAATGCTGAGGGCTGGGTCATGTTCGGCCGTAGCTACTAAGAGGCTCATCATCTCTCTCTCTTTTGGTATCCTATCAAATCAATTAGGCTTGCTATGTTTCATTTGGTGTTTTTTTTTCTAAAGATTTGAACATTATGAGGTGCTTCTAGATATGGTTGGGTAGAATATAGGAAACTACAACCAATGGGCCATGACGGTTGAGTAAGAATTAAAAAAAAAAAAGACTAAAGAAATTACATAATAGATCAAAAACAAATTAAACAAGCTCATCGTACTGTTCAATTCTGGTGAACTTGTAACGCAATAATTGTTTTTAGACAGGCATATAATGATCAAGAGCATGTATAAAATAAGATACTACATACATAATATCACCAATGACATAAGCTTGTGTGTAAGTGTAATAATTGATAGGGCCCCTTCCAAAATAAGTTATTAGATTATGCCTGGGCAAATTTTTATTTTTTTGGTATTTTTATAACAACGATGCGTGAGATAGTCTATTGGCTAGTTGTAGATAAAAGAAGAAATAGCCTTCAAAGTCGCACAAGTGATAACAGAGTCCAACATGTCTGTCTGCTTTATTGAAGCGGGTTGAAAGCAACAAAGAAAATAATTTAAGGTGGTATTTATACATGAGATAGAGCGGCCGGTAGTAAGGTAGTAAGTAGTAGTAGTAAGGGTGAGTCGGTAGTATTTAGGCATATGTGGCGAAAGGGTTGTGAGGAGGCCGCAAGAAATGCTAATAGTAGTGATTGTAAAAACTTGTGAGAGTAAAGGACAAAACGGCGTGCTTTATAACGTTTGTTTTTGTGTTTGGTATAATCGATTAAGCTCTCTTCTCGTCCCTTAACCAATTACAAGCTTGCCCTCCTCGGGGAAGTCGTAAGGGGGAATCTCGAGGTTGAGAGGAGCAGGACCTCTTCTTATACGGCCGGAGATATCGTAGTGAGAACCGTGGCAGGGGCAGAACCAACCACCGAAGTCACCGGCCTCACCAATAGGCACACAACCCAGGTGAGTGCAGACACCTATTAGTCAGTTAGTATAGATATAAAGATACGGGTCCAATTGCATTGGACCATTTCAAGTCTTCTATCGTCGACGATGGTAGCAGCAGAAATGTGAGAAACAGAAAGGTCGGCAGTCGTTATATTAGCCGAAAAGCAATGTGTCGAGTAAGATGGATATTTTTATCCAATGGCTCGTGATTGTCGTTGAGTGGAACTTGTTCACCAAGATTCGAGTTTTGCGGTCGATATTTCACACATTCCGATTATCCGATACCAGCGTCAATTTGAGAATATATAGGGATAGAATGCGCCTTACCCAGCATCACAAGCCATTCGGGCTCCTTGACACGGTCGGCATCGGCCTGGGGATCACGCAGCGAAGCGATGTTGACCTTGTTGGCCTCGTCGATCTCGGCAGATGTGCGGTGACGGACGAAGATGGGCTTTCCACGCCACTTGATAATGACCTGTGCGCATGGTGACGGGTTAGGAATTCTGCCAGGATATTTGGAATTGGAACTGCAATTGCAATTGCAATTGGACGGACAACTTACATTCTTGCCCTCGGGGATGGAGTTCAGGTCGACCTCGACCTTAGCCATGGCCAGAACGTCAGCGGAGGCAGACATGTTGACCAGGAACTCTATTGGTATTGGTGATTAGTTTAGCTGGCTCAATGCGGGATGCGCGGGCCGATTGGCTCTGGGGCGAATGCATGACGGTCTCTAGAGTTGAATCAAGAGGCCAATTGAAGATTGACAGGATGGTCCTCACCCTGAACGGTCGACTTGGCACCCGCAGCCGAGACAGCACCCATAGCACCAACCATGAAGTAACCGAAAAGCTTGTTGGCGCCCTCGGGCTTCTTGCTCATGTACTTGCCGAAGCTGGGAGTCTGGGTGGTCTGGGGATCGCCCTTGAAAGGAGCAGTGTAGGACGACGAAGTGGCGGCACCACCATCGCGAACGGCGGTCGAGCTGATGGCCCGGACGGCGGGCAGGGTGTTCTTGGGCAGGGCCCGGACAGCCAGGCGGGAAGCAGCGAGCGAAGCCATTGTGGACGAGATGTGACTTTTCTTTTCTTTTCGAGATACAGAAGCTTCGAGACTCTAAAATTGGCTGTTCGGTCAACAGACTCTAGATATGAGAGTGGAGATTCTTTACGGGTTGAGGAGGCCGAAATCTCGGGGAGAAGGGAAAACGGATTCGAAGAAGGAAGGCTGAGGTCTTTTTTTTCTCCTCTACTGAGATTATTCGGTAAGTCTGGTAAGATGATTGATGTTTTTCGGGCTACTGGGCTACCAGGTGGAACTTAGGCCCCCCCAAAATTGCCAAAGAATGCAAAAGTATTTGTGGATGCCTCAGGCAATTGGCGCGGAGCCATTGGTCCATTGGTCTATTGGTCAGAGCCCCAGATGCTGGCTCTAAAATCGCAGGCGAAAAAAAAGCTGTCTGGGGCTCTGAGTGTAGACCCAGATTGCGAATTGGCCGTACATGATTGGTTGCACCTAAATAGGCCCTATACGCGGTTTACCCGGCGGAACCCGATTTATTTTCCATTTTACACTGCTCTATACTGTGTCACGTGTGCATCCAATCACCTTGCATCAATTTTAAGCAGCAAATGTCGATTTTGGCACTAACAGATCTGCACTCTGATTACGCTTTATTCTGATAGTTCGATTGTCCAGCTAAATTAATGTAATGATTTGAGGCTCTGAATCAACTCACGCACATCCTTGACACCCACTCCAAGATCCAGACCTTCCAACACCAGCTCCTGCATTGTATCTGTCATGTCCAAGAATCTCTCCAGCATTTCGCCATCAATGAAGCTGGTAGATCCTTTTTCGATGTCGATATCATGACGGAATGCCCGATACGTAGCAAAACTCAAATTTCCCAAAGTCTTCACATGGCTTGCTACCTTTGCCTGTATTGCCGCAAGAATAGCACGATATTCGGGCTGGATAATACCAAATAGATAGACACCACCCTCGGCCTATAGAACTGTTAGAATATTGTTTCTCAAATTATAGACTGTAACTTGACTTACCGTTGCCAGAATAGCTTGTGCGCCCAACAACTTATTTCCTTTGGGCACGATATTCATTGGGCGGATCGTGTTGACTTGCTCGCTGATATTTATAGCACTGAGGTAGTTGATGCTATATTCGCGGTCGTCCAGGCCAATTGGCCGATCCTTTTCCTTATCCAGGCTGAAGACCACAACGTTGCCCTCACTATCGGCTTCAATCCATTGACCTGGGGCCACACATGATAATGCGGTTGACCACATGTTTCCACGGTGCCGACCAACTATCTGCAGACGTGAGGATGGGGGCTTATCCAAATCCAGTCTCAAGAACATAGATGATTTGGTTAAATCTGATACTCCAACAATATCGCCGTCGACATCTAACGCTGTTGGGGTTAGAATTGAGCCATGGGATGCAATTTTCTCTAGTCGTCCAGTCGTCGGACTAGACTCCGTGTACTTGAGAACACGAAGGCCATTGGCAACACCAACGTATATGATGTTTTTTTGCACCGATACTGCAGAAATTGCAGATGGGGCTTTCCAAACTGCCAGAGGTCTTAGCACGCTGTTGTCGTCGACACCAAAGACGGTTATACATCCACCGACTTCGGGAGAATTGATTTCTGAAAACGAGGACCCCGCAACGAGTCTTTCGACACGGCCATCGTCCCCATCGTCGAATTTCAAGATATCCAGTGTCTCTGGAATATGAGGCACACCGTTCTCTTCCAGCACATAAGGATCCCCCTTGGGCTGGAATCCAACCTCGTTGACTAGCTGAATGGTGGATGTAATAACTTCCTCGTTATTCCTCAGCTGTTTCTCTAACCCAGATAGAGCAAAGGCTTGTTGAGTTTGAAGGTAAACTAAACGTCGAATAGTCTTCTTCAGTGGTTGTGCTTTGATATGACTACGTCTAACTTTGTCAATTGTGCCAATAAGTAGCTGGCCGTATGCAGCAATCACTACTGTGTTGGGAAGAAAGAATTCGGAATCGAAGGGCATGACGGCAACCGGGTCCTCGATCGTTGTTGCTGAGAAAATCAATGTGTGGTGTTTAGGATCACAATATATGAAGCTAGAAAGATCGCTAGTGACCAGGATGCCATTGACATCGCCGTCTTCATTGGGAACTACACATAGTTTTCCCTCCTGTGTACCTATGATGTTTTCTCCTATCAGGGCAGTTGAATAGTCCACCAGTGATACAGAAAATACCATGACCATTCCAGTGTTCAATGACACAACAAGTGATGGGTTACCTTTACCCCGAGGGTGGATTTGGGTTAAAGTGACATCCCGAGGAATGTTAACAATATCACCTAGGCTAGGAATCGATACTTTAGTCGCTATGTTCATGTTGCTTAGATCCACTAAAAGCACAGTCGCTGTTTTCCACAAGCAAACCACGCCGATTTTAGGGAAAGTTGGCGAGGCACAAATGCAAGCTACATCATCCATTTCACCGCCGGTAATAGCATGGACCTCTTTCGTAACAGCATTGAAACTGTTGCGGATATCAAGCGATACGAGTGTTCGGCCATCAATGGCAACTAGGACATATCTGTCATTCGCCGAGGCATGCGATATCAAACTGCCCGGTCTGGGGTGCCAGACGTGAATCGGTGATGAATCATACCCCAACTTTCTATGGATATATACTGTCGATGGTGTAACTTGTAACACAGCATGCCGTGAAAGATCACGGGCGATGATAGTTCGATGGCCCATATCCAGGAAAGGAAGTGTATCAAGTTCTTCGACCGAGCCATCAAGGCCAAATTGCAACACCCGGGTTTCGGTCAAAGATGACATGGCGATGATGTCAAAAGATTCCGAGTCCTCCGAGCGTAACCCAAATAGATTTTCGATATCATGGAAGTCATCTAGGACACCATGGATATCAATTCCAATGCCGCTACGGATAGAGCGCAGACCTCCGTCGGACCAAACTCCTGATCCAGTGACAATTCGTGCCTGGCCAGAAGAAAAGTCGGGCCTGCCTATAGCATTCTCCTCGGCTCTCATATCCATGATGGCGAAGTCCAGCATTGGAGCATTATTTGAAAAAGAGGGCGGCGCCGTCAGCATCTCAATCTCAAGACTATCAAAATCCAGGCGTAAAAGCTGTGAATCCGCATAATGGGATCCCACGTAGATTATGCCGCTTCCCAAGTAGCAAAGCGTAGATGATCTAGAAACTTGTTGATTCATCTTTTGTATGCTAATACTTGTGACTTTTGTTCCGTGAGTGATCAAGGTTAAGAGGTGTAAGTAGCCATAATCATCGCCCAATACGAACATGCGGCCAGTGATTGCCACCCAACTAGTGAATATGGTAGCTTCAGGGACATAGATTCGTACAATACTAAAGAACTGGCTGTCGATATAGTTTATCGTCGTCTCTCCGATTACTAGAGTACCTCCCAGATACGAGGTGTTCGATGCCATATTAGCCCGCAGCATGTGGTGTCGATTTCCTTCATCATATTCGCTCGGCACAGGTATGAGAATCGATGCTCTTTCGGAATCAAAAGTAGTGGTGAACTGCTTATGTTTCTCGCTAAAGTCGATGAGTTGCATGTATTTTTCATCGCTGGTCAGGGGGTAGATGGAGAGGGATGCGATCTCATCATCATGTTGTGCTTGAGATAGAATGGCAATTTGTGGGCCAGTATCCGAAGGTAAAAAGCACATAGACTTGATGAAAAGTTCTTTGATTCTTTGCTGGCCAAGGTGTAACAATGTCCGGCTATCCCTTTTCTTTTTTTGGTCCTCAAGCCGAATGACCGTGATAACACCCTCCCATAAGAGTAAGGCTAGAAACTTCCCTGATGGGTCTGTATATACCCTATTGGTGCTTAGATTTGCCCGGAGATGTCCAGATGGATTTGACATCTGGGTCTCTAGTACCTCAATTTGGTTATTATCTATATCCCACCAAAGTGTCACAATGTCTTGTGTATCAGTTCCAATGTATAGCATATCGCGCGAAAATTCTCGCGGCCGGAGTTTGGTAAGGGTGACAATTGTGGCATTGATAGAGCGCGTGTGTATTTGCACGACGCTGTCACCAAATATACGCCATATCTCAAGGCGGTTGAGTTTGCTACACACTCATATATCAGTAACCATTAATATCGCATTAGAGTAGGGTGTATCGTACGCAATAATTAGATCATCGGAATCTTCTTGAGTAAAACGAGCTGTGATGGCATGCCTCACACTCGTTGGACGGTGGATGGGCGCATAATAAGCCATCGCCAGTGGCCAAATAGGACTTCAGTTTAGAAATAGAGTGTGATACGATGGTATGAGTTTGTCGATGTATGGTGTAATTGATGAAAGATATGATATTATTCTATCGGTCACGTATAAACGCGATAATCAACTTGATGACTTCTAGTATATCATTGTAAGTCCTTGTAGGCGGAAAACCTCACTATTTGAGAAGCAGCCTGGCCGAGGCTCCACTTATCTGCATGCAGATCAAGCATGAACTTTACCACTTCGGGTTACGAGTTATCTGTGTAAGGTGGTAATTGCTTCACGGAATACACCTATATTTATTATGGCACACACGGCTAAACATTGTGACTTCCGATATCAAAATTCAGAGGACATGAGAATCTTACGGTTTAAACGGGAATAGCCTATATGGCCACAAGGCTAACCTTTGATGTGATCACCGAACAACTCGGCTCCTTGTTTTTACCATGCCTAGCTTCATGATCAAGTATTGATTGACATCACCTTGCTCTCTTTAGCACTCAATCTTAGCCCGGCTTGATAACATGTCGACTTTTTGTTTATCTAAAGTACCGAGAATTTCAACGGTCACGCATGAAAATGCTGTAAACAATGCCCCTGAGCCCGCCTTACGGTTTAATAGCCAGCTTACTCTTGAATATGCCCATGCCAACTCTCTTTTTGAGCCGTTGTTCATTGACCCAACATATTGTCTTTTGCGTCAGAAATCTGCAGCCGTATAGGATACGGATGTCGAAGCTGACAGCCATCTAGCACCATTTCTGATACCCATGACGGCCCCAGAGATAGATAGCGAAATCGTGAGTGACTACGCTCAGCATATCATCGCTAGTGAAACCGAGCCCGTACTAGATAGCAAAACTCCCTTCTCCTTCTTCACGACTTTGAATCGTGATCTTAGGCTTAACGTTCCCCTCCTACGACATGGCTCTGATCGCGATATCACTGACCTCAAGACTATTCGAGCTCAATACAGCCAATTTTGTGTCGCTTCGGCAGTATTACCAGAGGAGCCTCTCGATGATGCAAAGGATGAAAGTCTAGAGTTTCCACCAGCCTCTCTTGTTCTACTGGGGATGTTGGACTCGGAAATCGAGTTTGAGG
>RHLR01000257.1:0-28006 GCA_009806335.1 Davidsoniella australis | reverse complement strand
TTTTTGGCTTTTTTATAGACATTTGGATTCTTTTATATTATCATGAATAATAAATGGTCATCTTTCTTTTTTTTTCTTTGAACTATCTTTAACTATCTATGTGTGTCGTCACAACATCTTTCAGTTGTGATCAATTTGACGTGTAACCCTAATCTACTACAACATAAATGCATGAGACGATATGAAAATTAGCTTTGCTAAGAACCAAGGACTACTAGAATATCCCTAAGATTTATAAGAGTTTGTAACTGATTATATCCCTGTTTCCAAGTCTGATTTCATAACGCCCGATCAGCTTATAGCTTTAGAACCACTCGAACAAAGGAATTCCTTGTAAAAAGTAGTTCGGACAGTTGCTTCCTCACCACAACATGATCTTGGTAGGCATGCAAACTTTGGGAACTGGACCCTTGTGTACCGTTCTAAAGCCGGGGCCACAAGTTGGCGTCTGCTTATTCACAAAATGTAAGTCAAGTGCGTATTGATAGATACAATTGAGGCTGCTATTTGTCTATTTGCTAAACTATAATGCACGTTTGAACTGGAGAGTTTTTGAGGATATGTTCCTCCTTTCTATATACATAACCTACTTAGTTGTACACTGGAATTCCAAGGGCGTTGACAGATTTGACATCTGGCCTTAATACTAGACATCTGCGTGTATATGTAGTAGAACAGATTCTTGTTATTTACTTCAGCAATGACGTCTCTGAGACCAATAGAGATAGGGAAATGGGCAAATGAAGAACCTAGAGAAGCCATGATGGAAGAAATATCAGACAAGCTACCGGGATTTTGGTGACATTGATCAATGGCTTGAACTCCACGGTGCTCATGTAGGCAATTATCTTGTCAGAACGAGCATGAAATACGTCACTAGGCTTGGCTATCTATCTTGTATCTCATATCTCGGTGACGTGGCTTGCAATTGCAATAATAGCTCACACTGTAGAACTAAACAACTACATGAATTATAAATGACTAACAAGAAAAACGAATAAAATTGTCATCGACAGAAACAAGCCAAGCACTCTGCTGAATGCCCAGCCAAAACGATATGCAAAAAATATACATATATATAATACACACTAATATAACTTTCCGTCTGTACAGAACTAGAAAGAAAATAGAAATAAAAATACATCTTAGCCGGTGAAATACGTCTGTTTGACAGAACGCATCAGTAGCTTCTGCTTCTTCTTATCACCCTTCATGCTGCGCCGCGGTCTCTGACGCTTATGCTCCTTCGTCACTAATGGCTTATTCAGCAGCCAGCCATTCATTGGCCGACGAACACCGATATAGTGACCCCCGGGCGAGAAAACGTCGATAACGGGCCAATTCGGCTCCGGAAGATCGCCCTCAAAATCATCGTCGTACTCTTCATGTTCCTTCTCTTGCTCCTGTCCGGCGTCGTCACCAAAAGACGAGGAGAAGTTGTCAGGTGTGCTTGGTGTAGTGTTTTCGATATCGCGGCCTGTCTCGATGGCATCCCATAGTTTGAGGTTGGCCTTCTTTTGATGTTGTAGCTTATTTTTATCAAACGTGACGATGTTCTTCTCCATCATCAGCCAGGGATCTGTCTCATCGTCGGCCTCGTTGTCGAATCTGCCGTATCTAAGATCACGTTCTTGCTCGCGAGCACTCTCGCCGTTCAGGCTGACTCCATTTTGGCTCCGGCCATATCTCTCTCTCGATGCCGGGTCGTTGGTTAACCGCTCAAACCGCTTACGGCCTGACTCGTATAGTTCGGCGCGTCTACCGTGGTACAAGTTGCGTGTGCGTACCTGGACCACGAGCTCAACCCAGCCAACACTCTCGATAAGGACATCGGCGGCTAGTACACGGAAAGGTAGCACGTCAGTTCTAAGACCGACACCGTTACGACGGGTCAGCGGGCCAGCACGATCCTTGGTCACATCCCAGCGCAGCGTCACAGACTGGGCTAGTTTCATACTAGAACCGACTCCCGGCACGGCGATGTTGTTGACAATTAGATCAGAGCGCTGTTCAGAGATCTCGATCGCCTTTTCCGTATGGGTCACGTGCGGGTCCATGGGCGTGAAGTTGTAGGCGAGAGCCACGACGTCCTCCGACTGAGGCGTGAAACGAAACATGCCTCCGACGAGCATTGATTGTCCAGACTTGATGGTTTGTTGCTCCGGCACGATGCGAGACTTCATGATGAGCTGGTTACGGTACTTTGTCATGACTTGGCTGGTTAGAGTTGTCCGTGCAAGACCGGGTAAGTCGATCAGTTCGCCCTTGCCGCCGCCGTAGGGAATGCGGATGGGTGATGCAGTAGTACCGGCTAGATCAGAGACTGTCGGCATGGCGGGGTACATTTCTTCCTTTCGTGCCGGTGGCAGCCATTCTCCTACTTTAAGCGGATCTAACTCTTCAATCAAGGGTTCTGATGCAGACTGCTCAGGCTGTTCAGGCTGCGCTGTTTGACCTTCTTCTCTTTCTATGGGTGATTGAGGCTCTTTTGGTGCGGGCAAACGGCCCTTAGGGTAGACGGCTTCAAAGAGCTGACTCTTTCCAACATTGATCTTGCCAATGAGCCATGAAGCACCCCCACGCTTGTAAATCTCCTCTTTTAACATAGTCGTCCACCACGAGCGCTTTGCTGAGACACACCACAAATTACCCAACCGGACCATACGGCCAACGCGACCAAGAGCTTCTCTTAGCACTTCTCTCAGATACGGCATCAAGGCATCAACCTGCTCCTTCTTTGGTGCTAGTAGATCACTCCGTGTGATGACGAAGCTTAGAGTAATAGACTTGTCACCGTGGAAATGCTGATCCATAGACCGACGGCTACGTGTGCGCAGATGGATGTCACCAATCAGCTGATGTAGACGTGGGACAAGCGACATGGGGAAATCGGCAGCGTCAACTACGTGTAGCACGTGATTGTACTTCCATGGAGTTTCTTCGAGTGTTTCGCGAAGGGCGAATACAGACGGATGGAATATAGACTGGCCAACTCGATGGTGGATCAGGACGTGGCAGCGGTCACAAAGTGGTGGGTGGGTATGGCCTTCTTGTGATTCTAGAAAAGTAAACGGGTTGTTAGGAAAGATTCCCAAAAACTAGTATATGTGCTCAAGGGTAATATTACGTACTTTGGAGCTCGATATTTGGATCCTCGCTGAGAATCAACGACTCCGGGTCGATTCCCATTTGCTTGAGCTTCTCGGCACCAATTTGGTTGATGACAGCAAGGACTTGGTGATTCTCGCGGATATCCTCCGGCTTTTTATCTGGCCGTTCTTCTAGACCAAGATACCGTCGCACAGCTTTGCGCTTCATGTCGTAATAACCAGGATGCTGAGGATGCTTCGTCTGTGTAAATGCACCACAGCCTGTGCAGGCAACTGGTAAGCTCCGTTTCAACGGAAGGTCACCGGGGTTATTTGTAGAGGCATCTTCGTTAGAGGCAGTAGCCAATAGAGAAGATGGTGAAGCTGTGTCGACGGCCGAGTTGACAATTAGTGATGAGCCCGAGTTATAAAAGATCGGAGCCGGCCAGTCCTCGAGCGTAGATGCAGATAGATCCGGGAACTGGGTATTGTCGACGGTCGGGGAAGTTGTGTCTTGCTGGTTCTCCTGAGGGTCGATACTGGATGTGCTAGTAGATATAAGCGCCTAGATGAGGCACGGGAAATGGCCGGTAACTGCCGGGTGACAAGGGCTAGTCGACTCCGGGCCAAAGCCGTGCCGCTGTTGCCGACAGGCCGCCATAGACTCCGGGCGGCCAATGTTCTGTACATGTGATAGAAGCCTCTATACTTTGATAGAAGTTGATGCTTCGGATTCAGTGAAGTAGAGGAAGACGGAAGTGAAAAGCAAAATACCTTTTGCTAGATAAGTCTATGAAAGAAAAAGAGAACGAAAACGGACAAAAAGATACCCCAGGTCAGAAATTCAGTCCCAGCAAATATTTACAAATAAAAAATGACCAGTCTTCTTGAATATTCGAGGTGACGTCAAGTATGAAGAAAAAAGTTCAATAAAGTGGGATGAATAAGCGCGAAAGTAAGCGCAATAATAAACGCCGGCAAATACCCGGAAAAACACCCAAACAGACGCGGAAGCCTCTGATTCGTTTTTTTTGGTCCATACACCAGAGCAAAAAAAAGAATAGTTAGAATCGAATGCCTTGACAACGGAAACAAACAAGTGAATATTCCCAGCGATAGTGATTTTCTCTGTTGGGTGGCTTCTATAGATCTTTGTCTGTTTTCTTAGCTATTTTTTCACCAGGCAAAGACGCTTTTCTAGAGACCAATTCCTCTCTACAGCCGAACTAACGACAGCCATCGTCTTTTTTTCCCGGCACATAAATATCCAAAACATAGACACCAACAACACCACATATATATTGCCAAAATGGTCGGAACCCTGACGAGATGGCACCATCTCAGAAATGTAGGTCTCCTAATTTATGTTCTCGTTGAAAATAACACATAAAGCTAACCACAACTCGACCACTTGTAGAGAGTAAGCAAACACCCTCCTCGTTGCTCTAACTATCATCGATATCTTTGCGCCGTAGACACTACACGATACTCGATAACTAAGGCCCAATTAACCACAAAAGATGCTCTGTATCACTAACATTGCCCTCACTTTTCCTACTATAGCTGCTAGACATCAAGTTCGGACTCGGCGCCGCCGTTCTACCACCAAATGTCACCCGCATACACATGGACTTTTCCCGCAAGATGGAGGGCGGCCACATGGGACCTCGGTACGTTAGCAGTTTTCCCAAGACGGAAAGCATGTCAACGAGACCATACCATGATTGTACAATACGCTAACTTCTCTGTTATTTGGCGCATACAGTAAATTCTGGAAAGAAATCTTACCCCGGTTGAAATACCACAACCCTGCCGTGCCAATGTTTGTCTGTCGTCGAATGGCCGCCGATGGTCCGGCTACCATGACCATATATCTGCGCAATTCCCCGTCCACAACTTCAGCAGAATCTTCTACCTCCTCACTATCAACGCCATCACAAGCCGACTCTTCCTACTCAATCGGCACTCTCGTATCCTCCGGCATGACCACCAAAGGCATTCCCGCCCCACCGGCAGCTGCTGATGAAACAGCCATCACTATCGACATGAAGAATCTTCACACTGAATCTATTCTCACTAAATTACTCACTACTACTAATGCCGTTCCCGTCGTCCCGACTCCGGAGGAGGAGAAGGAACTCGCAGACAATAAACTCATGGTTTCTAGCGGCGAGGGAGATCGTGTCCGTGTTAAGAGCCTCGTTGACGAACAGCGTCGTGAACGCGCTATGCTGGAGCGTGCTCGCAAGGACTTAGCTGGTGTCTAAACGAAGAGAATGGTGTAAAGATACAGAAACAATCATGGAAACAAAATAAAATCGTCTGGAAGGGGAGGGCAGAATGAAGAGAAGAAAAAAAGATCCCTTGGTAACATCAACACATCGATTGTCACCTTCACTTTTTTTACTTTTTGCTTTCGTTCTTAGGGAAGCTTGTACAATATGATGTAAAACATAACACAAATAGACGCCAAATTCACAATATCTCTTTCAAAAGTCAATTGTCAATAAAAATAAAATGAGGGAAAAAAACCAATAGATATCATTACGCTAAGTCTATTAATATATGATCGTAGGAAACAGTAAAAGCTAGAAATTCTCTAAAAAATAGCAAGTGTACAAAAAACAAATGAGATGAGTGATAAAATACAAGCTTCAATACACATTAGGAAAATAAGATAAAAAGAGGGTTGGTTACTTGAAAAGGAATTTGTTACCTATATCAACCTCGGAGTATGCTCAACCCTAACCCTTGTGAGTGTGTCTACTCTACAGCCCTCATGACAAGCTGAACCCTTCGCTCTCTTTCACAGATCGCCAAAGCAGGTTTTCTAGTATTGTCTTGGTCCTGTACCGGTATAAGTGAATGGAACTAAAGCAGGTTCGTGCAATTGGGAAGCGGTTCGAGTCGTTTCCTTGGCAGGCAATAGTGATCTTGAGGACACCTGCACCACCGGCTGGGATACGATCGCTTCCAGTAATGAAGCTGAGCAGCTTGCGCTGATCGCCAACCGATGCGTTCTTGAAGGTCTCCCAAAACCAGACAATTACTGGTTCATTATCAGGCGTCCAGTTGGGGTTGCGGCCATAGCCGCCGCGTGTGTTTTCACTCCAGCCTTTATAGGCGGCGACTCCACGCAACGCATCAATATCTAATGGCTCGTGGCTTCCGCAGACTAAGAGCTCGACTTCTTCGGGTCGTGGTAGCGCAAGGGCGCTATTTCCACCGCAGACGGCAAAGAAGCCCCTGTGGAACTCATTCGCTTGGCGCTCGACGGTGCTGACTAGTACATACTTAACGTAGCGGTCTACGTACTCGTGCTTGTTGGCACTTGTTACAGGTCGGCGGTCGCCATCTTTGCAAAGTAGGCCGGGCCAAACCGTGCCGTAGCGATCTATGCCGGCGGTGAAGTCGAGGCAGAAGACATCTTCGACATCGTCGCCTTCGTAGTCGAGTAGGGATTGAAGTCCTACGGCAACCCGGGGCCTCAACTCAGCCAGGTCGGCCAGAGTCGGCACATATTTGCTAGGTAGTGGTAAGTGTTTGTTGGCATTTGGAGGCCGTGTCGCCATTAGTCGCCGGTATACAAATGGAGGCAATGCTACGTCGAGAACCACAGAATAGTACATGGCGAGACCGAAGACGATACCGACAAGGTAATATTGCTGAAGGCTCTCAAAGGACCATGGATTGAAATAGCAATAGTGTGAATCTTCGTCGTACACAAACATGGCGTGGACGGGATTGAATATTTCACGAACAAGCAATAAAAACCATTCCTTTTTTACGCCGCCATAATCAAGGCCATCCTCGCCGTTGAATTTGATGGCAAGCCCTCTAATAAGACTTTGTGGATTGCCACCGGTTAAAACATTGCGAAGGGCCTGCAAGCTGTCCTTTGCAACACAGTCACGACGAATCTCTAGTAAGGATCCACCACGAGGGACGCCGTTATTAGCTTGATTTGATCCTAGCACGCCGTTGAAAAACTCGTCATGGTTTAAGTTGGCCATGTTGTGTTTGACTTCAGCCTCCATTATCTTCTTCTTGATAGCAATGCTGAGAAGGAATGGATGGTGACAGAGGGTGAAGCTCTTGTGTGACGGGTCACACCAACGCCAGAAATCGTTGATCATGGGCTTATCGTTAACGTCCAAGATGGAGATGTAGAAGTCGCTGGTGGGAATCAACTGACCAGTAACCTGAACTCCATGGTGTCGATCCAAGGGCTCTCGACCAGGCACTAACGTATTGTTTGCAGCGAACAATACTGAAAGAAGTCTGGCAGAGGCTTCAATCTGCCATCCATAATCGGTGTATTCGGGCTTACTAGCTCCGCTAAAGATCAAATCAAAGGTCTCCTGTGACCTAGTTAGACTTAGTTTATCCTTATAGCGTGTATATCTGTATGCTAAAAACCGAGTAGCCATGTCTTTGAGACCGACAAATCGGTGTCGTGGGTACCGTGCAAACCAAGACACCATGTGGCTTTGGCACTCCGAGTTCACATTGGCTAGCTGGCCAATGATACGCTTAATGATGCCAGAATGGTATCCTTTGATCGGGCGAATAGTACCATCACGGTGCTGTGAATCAATGACTCGGTTACTGTTCGTGCGCTTGGGCGGACTCTGTAGAAAGCCTTCAAAGCATACTGGACTTCCACCCAGGAGTGGGTTCTCTGATAGTATTAGAAGGAACCTTATATCGTCAGGGTTTGTAAGGAGCCGACCTGGACGCTTAAGCAATTGCTCGGTAGCCTTAAGTAGAGCCTTTTGTAAATGCTCTTGTCCACCAAGAAGCTTTTGTTCGATGGCGGTAGGATCGAGATAGCGCAAAATGTGCTTGTCGGCAGCCTCCTGTAACTGGCTATAGGTTTCTAACCAACTTTCAGACACGTTTATCACGAAGAGATACCAAGCTCGGAGCTCCTCAATGTCAATTAAAGGCGAATCCGGGGTTGTGAAGCGCACATGATTGTTTGACGATGGAAGTTCATGGCCCTGATGTTTCGGTGAAGCATCCCTTGGTGACCAAAATGAGTGGTTTAGACACTGATCCGTGGCAAAGCATTCCATAATGTATTGCTCAAGACGACGGAAGATTCTCTTAGGCTCAGTAGGGCCATCTGAAGGGAATGAACAACTTGCGCCGTCAATAACAGGATTATTGGGAAACAATGTTTGTACCAAGAAGTTTTCCAGACATTCGGTAGCTAATCGGCGGGTTACCGTAAGCGAGAGTAATCTCGAGGATGCTAGAAAGAACTGTTAGCTATCGTATTCATATTTAGGAGACCAAGGACTGTTAACTTACTGGGAACTGGTTTTCGTGGTATGACATGATGGGTGAGTTCTGGGGCAAGCATATTTTGAGGCTTGTGTTTGGTTCTGGGCACAAGATCGTGAATAGTGAGACAGCCAGCGCATCGTATGGCAGCATGACCTTTAGGCCATCTCATGTGCGAGTGGCATGTCATGCAAGTTCCGGTCTGATACTCAACACCCGTAGACCACGAGGGCCCGCTAGTCTCTTGAGATAAAGTGTTTTTAGTAGAATGATGGCCCCATGGACCAGAGGGCTCCGTAACTGGCACAGCATTGGAATACATGTGCTCCATGCCGGATGGTTTATGCGCTACGGCTGTAGCCGCAGTGGGCTTTGAGGACGAAGCAGCCGTGGCAATAGTGGGTGATGCGCCGCTATCGGAGTTATCCGAGTCGTCGTCTTCGTCTTCGTATGAGCGACGATGTCTCGCGGCAGCCACAGCAGCGGCGGCAACAGCAGCACCGGCTCTTCTAAGTGGTGCCTGCAGTCGTTCGCGCGTGGAGCCAGACGAGAGTAGGTGGGTGCGGCGGAAGCCACTAGACGAGGGTACTGCGGCACTAGCTCCAGTGGCAGTAGTCGAAGGGACGGCGGGCACAGCGCCGGACGAGGAAGACGAAGAAGCAAACAGTGACGGGAATGGGTTGCTGAGCGAACGCGAATGATGGACGGGGCCTTTCCGATTTCGCCGGCGAAACGAGCGATGGCGGCGGGAGGGGTGGAGGCCCGAATCAGAAGAGCTGTAGTCAAGGCCCTGCTGTGGCTGAGAGAGTGCTGCAGTTGCGGTCGACTCAGCAGTGACTATTGTTGCGAGTCGGCGGAGTTAAGCTGGTTGTTTGGTCCAAGAATGCCGTCGAAGGTGGTGGTTGCTCCACCAGCGGTCGATGTAGCGGTGGCTGTAGAGGCATTAGCAACTCCACGGCGGCTGCTGCTTTTGTTGCTGCTTTTTCTGCCGCTACTCGGGGCGGTTAAAGAGCTGCTCGGGGGTGTTGGTCTGGTGGCAGTAGAACGCGAGCGCATCAAACTGCCATTGGTAGCTCCGGCGGCAGCAAATCGCAAGCTAGACGACGGGGCTAGCCGGTGAGGTTGAGGTTGTTGAGGCTGCGGCGGATGTGGGGAGGGGTTGTTTCTAAGAGATACTGGCGGCTGATCGTAGTTTCTAGGAGGTAGAGGTGGCGCCTGCAGGTTCTGCTGGCTCTGGTTCTGCTGCTGTTGATGGTTCTGCGGGCTTATGTCGTTGTTGTTGGCGTTGTTATTGTCGGCCAAGGCAAAGAAAACAGAGCGAGGCTGAGAGTGGGACTGGCTACGGGAACGGGAAGTTGCGGTTCGGTACGGTAGCTGCCCGGAGGTCGGTGGAACTTCAAGTCCTATATGTGAGGGCGAATTTAAAGCATCTTCCCGATCCGGGCGTGACTGCCCGTTTGAGCGCATCGGAGAGCCCATGGCGGGGTGGCCAGCTTAGCGATATAAATAGCGGATGATTATAGAGCTAGGGGTGCGGTGTGGCAGCAGAAACACAGAAGAAGAGCCGATTGTCGCTGAACTAGAGGGGGGTCGAGACAGTTTGCCAGGAGAGGGAATGCAGAAGCAATGCGCTAGGCGATAGATATATCGTGCCCTAGCAGTGACAGATCGTGAACGGGACGGGCGGTTGGGGCCGAAATGTGAAGTCGCTTGTCGTAACGGTATTATAATATGTGATAATTGCAATGCTGAGCTCCAGGGTTAGGCCGAAGGGACGATACAGCACAGCAAGAAGAGGTCGTCGCTGGAAGCTGGCACGGCAGCAGGCGAGAAGCTACAACCAAAGAACGAATATGGGAGGTTTGTCCGTGTCTTATATGACTAAGACAGAAGAATACCAGACTAGGCTAGGTTATGGAATAATCAGACTAAGTGACAACATGCCTGCATATATTTTGTGTTATTTTGGTATTTCTTGATTTATTTGCTGGATTGCATAACAATTTGCCTCTACTCCGGAAATGGACCTTGCCTCGTAGACAGAGATAAAATATCACCCTGGACGCAGCCATATTCTTAGCAGCCTTAGCTTGGTTATTAATTTCTTGTGCGTTTTAGGTATCTTTTTCTATGCAAAGGCAAGGTAAAGCTCTAAAAACGGCAAATTACACGATATTATGGTTGTTTGTAGAGGGCAAAAAAAAAAACCCTACACGATATATGTATTTGTAGGCGCCGAAAACTGAGAGCTCAAACTTCCAAAGGTCTTCACTAATAGCAAAAAATAGGGAACATCAAAGAGCATCCAGAGAGAAGATGAGCTTAGGCCGCTGAAGCATCAGTGTGTAGACAAAATGTACCATAACGTACCGCATATAAAGCAAAAAGTCAACAGGTCAAGTTTTTTTTTGATGCAGGGGGCAGAGAGAAGAAAACTGCTAAATTGCAATGTCGGAAAGAAGAAAAAAAAAGTAAGCTAGAGGCGAGCTTACGAATCGCAGAGGCAAAATTGTTCTCCATACATGTTTAATATTTCTACAACTCCATATAACTAACCACAAACTATGAGACACATATGTAAAAAAAAATTATTCAGAGATATACAATAATAACACTAGTGTACATGTATGTTCTCAACAAAAAAAAATAAAAATAAAAATAAAAACAAGGAGCTATAGATCACATGTCCTGCTCCAAGTCTTGCAGGCCAAGGTATATAGTTTTTTTTTCTACCTTCAACATCACATCATGTTTATTCATGTTTTACTCTGGTTTTTTTGCTAATAAAATATAAGAAAATTAGCTCGATAAATGAGCAAGTCTGACATCCTTTCTATTTTTCTCCTGCTTTTCTTCCTAGACCCTTCCTTCATGCTATGCATTTCATTCGTGCTTAGCTTTCTTTCACCGACTAACTATACAAACTACATCAAGGATACATAGACGCAGTTCGATCTATAACATACCAATGTCATGCTATAAACAATTTTGATGCCTTTATGCTAGAAAATTAGCATCACTACTCCTATAAAATCCAGTGTGGAAACATAACACCACTATATCTAAGGTCTAATATAGCTCCAAATCGATATAATTCTTCTTCTCTGCTTCTCTCTCTTTCCCTTCTGCATTGATCTGCACTGACAGGGGCTTCTTATTTTCTCTTCCCTTTCTTCCTCTCTCCTATAACTCTGTTGCTTTCAATATAGCTAGCTAGCTAGTTACATATAAATATCACAGCTTGTTAATTTTTCCCTAGAAAGGACAAGCCAAGCCAAGTAACCGAACCACGTCACTAAGCTAAACTCTCCCCATGATCGACATCATTAATAGTACTTTATTTCTCGGCGCATTCCAGCCAAGCTTGCTTTATTCGTAGTCATGCTTTTGCACTAGGCCAATATATCAGATATACGTTACCTTGTAAGGGCAAGAAAATAATTCATCATCAAAAGAAAGAATGTCACTGCCGCGGAAGGCCCTAAATTGAGTACTGTATCACAAATGTCATACAAGGCTAATTTACTTGCTGCATCTACCGCATCATTCAATGAGCTAATGTTGTACATAGATTTCACATTTTAAGCTGAGATCTCAATATTCAAGATAGAACCAAGGATAGACACTATGAGTTATAGATAGTAATACAAGTTTATGATATCAGCAGCTTCCTAAGTCTAAAGTAAGAAACAAGGCTAAAGTGCCTCTTCTTGAATTCGTCTGACAGAAACCGAATATGCTGGTTCTGTGATCCTCCCAAGTCCCCTATACAATTGAGGTTCTTGTCATATTTATTGTTTCGCTTTCCTGCCTTTAGTCAAAGACAATTGCCGCCTTCACTGCACTCTTGTTTCTGATGCTCTCTAGTGCCTCACCCCATTGCTCCAGCTTGAACGTCTTGTTGACAATGCCCTCCGTCTTGACCTTGCCGGAATCAAGGTAGTCGATGGTAGCAGCTATGACAGAAGAGTTAGTGATAAGAACAAGAAAACCAAAGTTGAGGTCCTACTTACGGAACATGTATGTCTCGGAGAATGAGCCAAGAATGGTGATCTCGTCACCAAAGATCTTAGCCGGGGGCCACGAAACACGCGCGGACTCCGAGTAAACACTATAAGAGATCGAACTTGTTAGCATCAGATACACAACGAGACTGCGTAACTACATGTCAGAGCATACCCATAGACAACCAGAGTGCCACCACGGCGCACATAGTTGATAGCATCTTCCAGAATCTTAGTCGAACCCGTCGCCTCAACAACGATATCGAAGCCGTATGGATTGTTCTCCTTGAGTGCAGAGAACTGCGCAGCGGGATCTTCACGTGACAGTTCGACATAGTTGTCCGCCGCATCCAGCTTCTTGGCCAAGTCCATCTTGAGGCCACCGGGCGCGGCAATGGTAACCTGGCAGCCACCGTTATGACGCAACAGCTGAGCCAGCATCATACCAGTGGGGCCGGCGCCGAACATGAGCACGTGTGAGCCGAGCTTGGGCGAGATGCGCTCTAGACCGTGGCAGGCGCACGATGCGGGCTCTAGTAGGGTTGCGTCCACATCGCTTAGGTTCTGAATCTTGAAGACCTTGCCGGCCGGGTACGCGCAAAACTCGGCAAAGCCACCGTCCATTGTCACACCGTGTGCTTCAAAGTGCTCGCACAGAAGCGGCTTGCCGCGGCGGCAGTAGAAGCATTCTTGGCACAGTTCACTGTTGTCTGCGGCTACACGGTCGCCGATCTGGAAACCCTTGACTTTCTATAGTAAATGGGTTAGTATGAGGGTGAGCCGGTGAATGGGCAAGCATTTCTCGTAACGTACAGGGCCAACAGCAGCGATGACACCAACGGTCTCATGACCGGGAATCAACGGGAATTTGGCAATGAACTCGCCCTCGTGAATATGCTATATTATGTGCATTAGTAATTTATCACTTCGAATCGATTGTTCGCTTTCTATTTACCAGATCTAAAAATGAAGAGTTAGCATTATGACTTTCACAGAACATGGAGGTTTCACATGTGACCAACCCTAGTGATAGGGTCTATCTTGGAAATGATTGTAATAAGCGAAAGATACAGAGGTATACGTTAAGCGACGGCAGTTGCGCTAAGAAGCGTTCTTTTCTCCTCTTACATATCTCTCACATAAATCCACTCCAAACTACCCACCAGAAGGAACCCGGTATTTCAGAGTGTCTGTAGTATTGGCTACAGTTTGGGTGAGGAATAGGGCTTATTGTGCTTTGGTTTCGACTTACCAGTTCCGCAGACACCGCAGGCCTTGACTTTGACGAGGACATCGTTGTCACGCAACGTCGGCAGAGGAACTTCAACAATCGACCAATCCTCGGGCTTCTCGTAGCTACGGATAAATCATCAGTATGTCATATCAAGGTTTGTATTCATGGGAGAGAAGGGAGGGATGGCGTGGCGTACCGAAGCGCCTTCATAGTCTTAGGAAGCCCAGACATGTTGAGGTATATAGAGTATAATAGATTGGAATTGAGATGCAAGAAATAAAATATCTAGGGAGCTTCTAGAAACTATGATGGGGGGGATATAACAAATAGTAGTGGAAGAAAGAGTATGTTTTAAACGCAAGATGCAGAGAACAGTTTCTTCTCTATCACATCGAAAACGGCGTCTTGGAGAGGTCAGAACGGCTCCCTTTTATAGAGCTTGCCGTTGCCCGAGCTCTAATAAACATTACGGAAAGCCTTAGTAAAACAAGCCAGCATTCCTCTATCCTTCCTTGCTTCCCTTGTGCTTTCCTTTGTGTCTTTCTTTCCCGTTTCGGCCATCTATGAGCAGACGATATAGCGCCTGTTTTAGCTCCGTTTGGGGGTGTATTTCTGTATTTGCTCTCTTGGCCCTTGCCGTCTTCTGTGTTCAGCTATCATTGCCGGCTTCACGCCCCCTCCAAAGATCGGGTTTGTTCCCTTGTTTTGCACTTATGACAACGTTTTACGGGGGTCCTGATGCCGTTGCAGTCGCTCGTTGATTACAAGCAAGCTTTTAGTCTTCCAGTTAGGGCTCCTTTGCTGTTGAAGCTTCTAGAGCTACTTAAGACTGATAAGCAGCAAGGCTCACAAAGTAACAGCCGTTTTACTACGGCCTGGCAAAGCGCTGCGTTTCTCGTGTGCTTCATGTATAAAATCACAGATTTCCAAGTCGTATTGAAAGCCCGAGAGGGGGTAGCGCCGAATTTACTGGCAGCAACACTACAATCGATCAGTCAATACAAGAGAGACCATAAAGAAAAACAATGACAATAAAATAAACATAAACGCCGGCCATGGGTCCAACGTTCCATCCGTTTGACGGGAAGAGCGCATTAACAAAGTGGGACGTTCTTTGAAATAATGACGACACAAAAATGGCACGCCGTTTTGACTATCCACAAATGTATATCCTTCTTCCGTCAATGTCCGAGCCTCCGAACGTGGTTGGTACGTTTCGATATGGAGAATAGGCCCATGTGAAGCTAATTGTAACGTCATACAACTATCTATACAGATATAGTCTCTACAGTCGGAGCACAAAGCTTTTTTGTTAGCTCCATCTAGTACCAAGATTAATAAGTATCTACCAGCCATTAAAGCACGAACAAAAGACCCTTTTTTGATCTATTCTTTTAGCTCCAACAAACGGGCCGCTTGTTCATCTCTTCTCCAATAACCAGGCAATATCTGAACTTGCAAATATACAAACATAAGAAATCAGAGCATGAAACCTCCAATATCAGATAATAGCTCTTGTACGTACATCCAACAAGATCTTCGGTCTGGAATCCGCAGTATCTCGGCGTTTCTATCAACTTCTTTTTTTCCTATCCTTGCTAGCGGACTTCAATAATGCTTGATCCAAAACAACACTGAGTAGTAACAGTGTGTTTAGTCTTCCTAGAACTTCCGTGTCAGTTTTCGACATACCAGTGTGTATAGTTGATTATCAATATTACGGTCACTAGATTTACATAGTTTGTAACATTGTTATATGTAAGAGCTCTATAATGCCGCTTATAGCCATAGGCTGACAAATTGTAATGGCTTGAACCATCATACTCTCATCGAACGAAGCCTATATCTCTATTGAATCCATACAAATCTTCTTTCTTAATATTTGTTGCTCGCCATGCAGAGAGGATAGCTACTAGACGTCTATATTCTTGTTCATTATCCTATCTATTGTCCCTTTTGATTTCAACCCTGCTTCATTCTTTCTTATAAGTGCAATTTTTCTACGTCTTGTTCTTTTGGCTTTTCTTTCACGAGTCATTTTGCTACCGTAGCATCATTCATTACGACGGCTACTTACATACATATGTATGGCCTTCAAAGTGCACCAACCTCATTAAGTAGGCGAGACCATATTCTGATCAACGCAGGATGCAACGCTTCCTTCTGAGCCGCAACATCGTAAAGGAGGCGCGGGCCTCCAGAAACTGATAATCTCACTACCTTGCCAATCTTTTTATCAGAAAACAAAGAGAGAAAAAGGCCGCCTTACACTCTCTTTACCACAAATATATGCGGCTCCGAGCTCCAGCTCGGTCGTTCCCATTTGTTGAGAAACCCCGGTGCCTTGTATTAGTTGTATTGTGGAATCCCCTCACTTCAATATGCCCCGCCATCTCATGATCCTCATTAATCCATTGGCAAGAGTCATGAGAACTGACGTTGGTCACGGACGCAGTTGTCTGTTCTTTCTATGCTTCCAATGCTGCTCTGGATGTAGAAGAGATGAAATGAAAGAGGGGGAAGCACTAATTTTGTGCTTCTTTATTCCCTAATAATCAAGCATATTATGGTTTAGTATGTGCCTCAATAATATCATGGATGCGGGGAATTGACGAAGAGAAAGGAATCACCGGCTTTCTCAAGCCAAGAAAAAGGCCCGAGCATAAGAATATTATATTATATCTACATCAGTATTTGGGGTTGCTTGCTCTTGCTCTCCACACTTTATTACGTGGGGAATCATGCATTATGTGGAGATGTGGCTCCAACTATAGTAGAATGTCATGTCATTATTTAATGTTCGCTTTCCACTCAAACGACATTTGAAAGCTATTCGAACCAAAAGGCAACTACATACAACTTGAGATAAAAGCATTGGCATTTCTCCCAGCCCATCTATTATCTGCTGTTGGGTCCCACTTATATCTACTAAGTTTATTAATACACGATACTGTCAACAGGCCATCATGTCAAGCTACAGATCTAGATCTATCGATTAGTTGAAGGCATCATGCTCGATCTTTTTGAGCAACAAACACGGACCTTGATTGATAGGTTACTAGTTCATGTCGTTGTTAATTATGTTGTTAAATAGTGTAGACAAATACTCTTTATCGAAGCATATAACGTTTGAATATCCTATATACATAATACTAAGTCAACAAAGGGTAAGGCTATGTGGGTGGATTCAGGGTTTACAGTAATTTACCCCACCTAATGTTATAGTGTTGCACATAGTCCTGCTTGTACCCCTCTACTCATCGGCAATGGTAGATTTTCGACGTCATATATACATTGAGCTTGATTTACGACTGAAATTGCGCGTTGTTTTCCTTTTTTGTTTATCTGATTTTGTTCATTTACAGCGTCCTTAAAGATGTCATCGTTATGCTGAGTACTAATAACCTATTGATACTCCATTTGGTGCCTCATCGCGTTAAGATACTTTTGAAGGTTAATGCATAGCTTTCAATGGCTTATTCAGCTCGCGTCCTTTTAGGAAAAGAGATACAAATGAACGCCTTGTTGCTTTTAGGTACTGATTCACCGTTTTACCCCTTGTATGGTGATAGACAAGAGACAAGGATAAGTCGAGAGAATAAAGATAAGAAAAAAAAGGAGGCAAATATAGGTGTTGCTTGTGGAAAATATGCCATTTTTTTGATGATCCCGAGGTGAAGCCTTTCTAAAAACTCCCGCTTTTTTTACCCTCACGCAGGTCGTCACGCGAGGAGACACTTGACTAGCACAGTGTATAGTTCCTCTACTAATACACTCATGGCAGAGTAGTACTTATATTCTGTCGTGTCTGATGCCAAACCTAAAGAAACCGTCGCAAAAAAGAGCCCATTATATTAAGAGACTCTATATTTACGAAGAAGGAGCGGCACGGCCACGGCCCATACCACCACGGCTAAAACAAGAAAAGAAAATGTTAGTAAGTAAAATAGTACATTCGTCGCGTACGGCCAATTTCATTGTACTCTGAAGTCGTATTCGTTCGTATCGATCTGTACCGAGAAACGATATCGTCCCCAAAGATAATGTAGTTGGCTCGTAGGTCGGGATATATGTGAGTATAAACGTACAACTGAGGAGCGTACTCGCCGGGAGCAGCACCCTCCTTGCCCTCGCCAGCATCTCTGCGGCGGTAACCACCCTCACGGTCACCACGGCCACGGCCACCGAAGGGTCTGCGCTCGCGCTCACCCTCGGGCAGCATTCCCCGGGGAGGAGCGTGCGAACGCTGCTGCTTGATGTGGGTGGTGGGAACGATCTCAGCGGGCAGGTGGAGCCACTCGCGGAGGTAGTCCAGACCCTCAGGGGTGAGGGTGTAGTAGTACCACTGCCACGAGAACTGGGTCTTGACGTAACCCTTGGAGTTCAGGGACTGCATGGCCTTGATGACGAACAGGTTCTTGGTGTCGATATCGGGGTGCTTGGCCAGGTTGTAGTCCTTGGGGGCCACGAGGACACCCTCACGGAAGAGGTACTGCATAAAGAACACATGTTAGACTATTTGTCCATCGCTTCGTTGTTGTTGTTCTTGTAATTTGATTCGTATATATATTATAATCGGGCTTTCGGTAATCGGTCATAAAGGTTCGCGTGGCGTTTGTGTATTTGATTTGGTCATCGGATATAATTTTGTATTTTGCACTCGGTTTCGGTTCTTCTGATTTGTTTTTTGTCGTCGAAAATTATTCGTGGTTCATGTCGTTTGAATGTTGTTGCTCGCAGAAACTCGAGGCCGATGCGCGAAAGTCGAAAAAATATATATTCTCAGTCAAATAAACACGAGGGCCGTACGTACCTCGTGGATCTGCTTGCGGTCAGCCTTGGGAATGAGCATCTTGGCGGTGGTTGACTATTCGGTATAGTGTACGACGGAATGTGAGGAGGGAAAGTCTGAATGGTGTTTTGCGCAATGTTCAAAATGGATCACTTTTGTGTGGGTGGAAAACCCTACATAGACCGTGGGACAGGGAAACTGTCCCGCTTTGGAATAGGATATTTTCTGTGGACGTGGCGTTGGCCCACACGTGACCTGGAACTTAAAGTGGCGCTGTTTTGGCGTGGCGTCATAACTGGGGCCTTCAAGATCCACTTTTTGGGTCTACCCATCGCAAGGCTACTGGGAAAACGGGATTTGAGCGGTGGCAAGCTTATCTTATCACTAACTTCTATTCTTGGTTCTGCGACCGTCATCTGAGAACTTCACTTCACTTCAGTCTGCAACTTCATCTGTCAAGTTTCAACCTTATCAAATCAAGTTCGCAGCACTCATCGCATCTACGATTGATACATCTACGACTGGTATACGCTTTCATCACGACTGGTCTTCAATTGACTTGGTTGATTTCATCGAATATCGACTCAATTGGTTAACTACCTGGCCACCAACACACCACACATCACATACTACACAACATTTGACATGGCGCCTTCAAAGATCAACGTACTGGTTGCCAACATTGCCGGCCTTGGCCTGCCATCTACAGTTGTTCTCCCCATCGACCGTGACTCATCAGGTAGCGACCTTTGGCAACAGCTTTCGGAGCGTATTCCCATCGACTTCGCCAAGCGTCGTTACATTCTATCAACTCTCAGAAATAACTCCATCACGCCTACTTCGGCCATTTGCTCCTACCTCGACAGTGAAGATGATGAGATACTCTCTCTTCGCCTATGGAGTCCCCTATGTGGTGGAAAGGGTGGTTTTGGCTCTCAACTTCGCGCCGCTGGTGGCCGCATGTCCTCCAAGAAGAAGCGCGGTCAAGAAGACGACAACGGTTCTAGCCGTAACTTAGACGGTCGCAGAATCCGCACCGTCAACGAAGCTAAGGCACTGGCTGAGTATCTCGCCGTCAAGCCTCAGATGGACCAGCGCCAGAAGGAACTGCGCCGTGAGCGTCTCACCAAGGTCGTCGAAATGGCCGAGCGCCGCACAGAAGAGATCAAGAACGGAACCGGAAAGGGCCGCATCAGCGAGCAATGGATCGACAACAAAAACGAATCGAATGAGCGTACTAGACTCGCTGTCCTTGCCGCCATGGACAAGGGCACATACACCGACAACCTACTGGGCACTTCCCAAGGTTCTCAGTCAAGCGCATCGAATGATGCATCATCAGAAGACGACTCTATTTCGAAGAAGAAGGCAGACGAGTCAGATTCCGAATCCTCCGAGCGCCAGGCTTCACCCAAATCCAAGCCCACCGAGGGTACGAAGACTTTCTTTGGATTTGATGAAGATGACGAGTTTATGAGCTCCGATGGCGAATAAACGTCAAATTTTACGACGAACCCTTTTTACTATAACCTTTTGTTATCTTAATCAACTTTACTTTCATTTCACTTATTTTTTTTTCTATTTATCGACCGGAGTTTGGAATTGGATATTGATATCACGGCAACAATTTTTTTTCATTGGGGATTGGGATTGGAGCAGAGCAATTTATTTCGACAAAGTCTAGCGTCTACAGCACACCGACAACACTAAATGCAATTTACAAAGCCTACACAACACATATTTCTTTCCAATTGAAACCTATTATCGTGTATAATCATATACATATAATCTGCATGTATGCAGACGTTAAATGACTCTTTAGACTGGCCAATCATGTACTTGTAGTTTAGGATGGCACCGGGTCTTGAGAACTATTTGTCTTTGATTTGTAGATAAGCATGTGATAAATGACTACACTTTGGGAAGGTAAACATTATTGTCCTGCACTCAACTTAGATACTGACTTTCACTGGTAGATATATTCTAGTAACGGACATTGAAGAAACTGAAACTGTAATTGGAATGATTATGCTCAGTGAAGTACATGACTTGTTTCTGTTTACAAGTCTAACAAATGCAATTAATTGAACTAAGAGTAAGCCAATTTACTTACACGTCTAGGCGACCGGGGAAGGTGCCAGCCTCTAAAGTAAAGAGTTAGTATATAATCTTGAACCACAATATGATGTTGTTGATACATACCACGCTGCTCCTCCCAGCGGTTGTACCAGGAAGAGGGGCACAGAGAGCGGTAGGCCAGGTAGAACTAATAGACATGGTTTGTTAGTAACGTAGCTTGTAGGCCGATATATGAACAATTGCTTGTGCTATGGCTGGTAACGTGAGCCACATAGGTGGTGCGCTGGGCGTATTTCTGGTATAGCAAGCCTTTGGACGTCGACACATAGTCGGGAAGATGGAGAGATCGCTCGTACCTGGCGGCAGGGAGCAAAGTCCTCGCCCTTGGCGTTGATGCACTTGTGGTAATCAACATAGTTTTGCCAGCAGTGCTTGGTCTGGTTCTGGTTGGGGAAGCGGGCGTCGACACCTATGCGACAGAGATGGGATATTAGACATTGGACGATACGTTAAGGTGATGATAATTGGAGAAAAGGATTCCGGTAGCCGGGTGCGGTATCACGGCGGGATCGGAAGTGTCGCGGGATCGAGATCGGAGGGGACGGCAGCGCGGGAAATGAAAGCCACAGACTCGAGGAAGCGAGGCAATGTGAAGTAGCTATTGCTACTTTGTATCGACATCTCATTGTGGATTTATATGAAGGATTGTCCACTCACCAGCTACAGAAAGACGGGTTAGCCTCGGATCAGATCATGTCACCAGAACACCAAAACACAAGTTGTGGCGGCGCCAATTTGCGGATAATGATGGGAAGTTGGACTTCAGATAGAATTTGTTTTGCACTTACCAGTGACAAACTTGAAGGGCTTGGTAACGTCGCCGGACTCGTCAGACATTTTGGCGGTTATTGGCGCAAAGACAATTGGTGATATAAGGTGGGTAAAGAGGTTGAAAAAATAGAGGCAAGGCTTAGCAAAAAAGAGGTTGTAAAAGCTAATTGCAGAGGAACTTGCAGCGAAGATACAAAGCAACAAAGGCCGAATGGGATCTTGTTATCAGCCAACAAAACGTCGAATCAGGTGCTAGACGATTTTGGTGATGGAGCAAGGAACGGGGAAAATTCTTTTGCGCCTCAATTCCCAGGCCGCCACAAACAACATGGATGAAAGAAGCAAAGCAAATTGATAAAAAAGCGCAGACGGAACAGGCCAAGTCAAATTCCAGCGCCGCAAAAAAAAAAAAAAAGCAAAAATGGTGCTAAATCAGGCCACTTGCTGGGGGGCTGCCAAATTAAGAGTGCTAGGCTTCTGATTACTATCACTATTATAGTAAAAGGCTGAGCGGAAAAAAAAAACAATAGGTACATATGTACATAGTGGAAAATGGGCCAAACAGCGATGATGGCTGCTGAGCCGACCCAGTAAGAGCCAAAACCACCCAATCGCAGGGCAGCATCGGGCTTTTTTTTGGCTGGCCATAGTGACTTTTTCTTGGGTTAGGTCCTTGTGCTGGATCTCCACCACCACATTTCGAACTCTTTCCCGAATTCCCAATTGACAATTTCGATTCACGTCGTTTCCGTTTATACAAGCAAAACAAGTTGCCTCTCCACACATCACAATGTACGCTACTCTTGGCCTCCGTATGGTGCGTCAGACTCCCCGTCTGATGCGCGCGGCTCCCGTAAGTTCTTAATGCTCGAGTTTCCTTGTTGCTCGTCTGCTGCTGCTGCTGCTACCTTGCGATATGGTTGGTGGCCGTTGCGGTTGCTGCTCATATAACGAATAGACCTCTGGTCTGATGTTCGCGCGAGGCCGGCACATCTACGGCCAATTGGCTCGTCAACGGTCAACCCAGTTTTCAATTGCTATCTGCTTATAAGCTGCTGCATTGTGTCACCTCGAGAGATTCTTCCCTGTCAGATGGTAGCTAACCGCAATTGTTTAATTCATAGGTTGAGGACCAGGCCGGTATGATCCCACTCTCCTCCCCAGCTTTGCTGCCCCGATATTGGTCGTAGAGCCATAGCACACCGATTGAGAATCCCTTTCGCAATCTGTTTCCGACCAAGTTTGCTAAACCAATTGTTTATAATATAGCCCACGGTGTCTCCGCTAGACTCCGCAAGCTGAAGAACATCCCTCCCGAGCTGTTCCCTCTCGGTATGTCAGATCCTCGTTTCTGATACACTTGGGATATAGCCTCACATGCTAACATCTACATAGGTGTCGTCGTCGCCTTCGCTGTCGGTGCCGCCGGCTACTCTCTGACCCGCCACCTGCTGACCGACAAGACCATTCGTCTGTCTCGCTCCAGTGGTGACGTCAAGCCCAACGCTAGCCATCACTAGATACGCACCTGATTACCCTGGGTGTCATATTTAGTCTAATTTTTGCTGTGTTCGCCTTTCTATGGGCAAGATAGAGAGAGTGATGAGCATCGGGCCAGGACCGGCCATAATGCTTCGGGAAGCTTAGGTACGATCCTAGAACCATATACCATGGACGAGCCATCATTGGATGAGCTGAAATTAATTTAATGCTTTCCAATTTATTTTTCCAGTCGTGATATTCCCATTCATTCATACTAGTTACCGTGGACGGAGCATCTTAAGTGATAAGGCTTACTAAAGTTAGAAAAGCAAAAATGATATGGTTTTGATATTAAAAGAGTATTAAATGTACGCCAATGTTCCGCAACGCCAACGCTATTGCTATGAGACTAAGGAGACAAGCCATGTGATACGAGAGACCAGGTATATGAAGAGAAAAGCAAGATATTCAAAACAAATAACGCCGATGTATAAGGCTCAGCTCACAGAGGCTTAGGGCCAGCTACATCAAGACCCTCAAGGCCTTGCATAGGATCACCACCAGGTGGTGGGTCTTCTGCTTCATCTTCAGCAGCATGCTTGGACAGCCATCCTTCCTATGAGATGTTAGTACCTTTACTAGCAAGAGATGAATTGGTCTTGAACGTACCTGTTCCCAGACAGCAGTCTTGCTTCCCAGCCCTTCGGTTGTGCTCTTGGGGGCTTTGGCAACAGAACATTTGATTACCTTGCCAAAGAGCTCGGATTGGTCCATGTTATCGATGGCCTCCTTGGCATCATCGACATCCTCGAATTCAACGTAAGCAAAGCCACGATTCTCTGGTGAGGGCTGCGAGTCTGAGTTCTTGTTTGGACGGTCATCCTTTGGGACGTTGACCTCGACTATTTCACCAAATGGAATGAAGGCATCGTGGATATGTGTCGCATTGACTGCTGGGGCTAGACCGCCAACGTGGACGGTTGCCTTCCATCTTGAAGATTCAGCCATCTATGTAGAAAACAGTGGGATATGAAGACGAAACAAACAAAAATAAAGGAATGTAAATAGCGAATCAATGGTGTAAGTGCAATCAGCGACGTCGTAAATCTTCATGTAGCACTGGCAGCTTTGCATCTGAGGTCCAGATATGTGGTCACGTGCTAGCAACTTGGCAGATGTCAAGCACCCAAAGCGCTGTCTGCCAGCTGGCGGAAACCAAGGTGGGGCATCCATGCTAGTCCCTGCAAGCTCCTGAGCTTCAGAAGCAAACAGGCCCCAGAGTAGCTGCTGCAATTGGCGGGTGGCACTTGCCTTGACTGGCTGTGCAATCTGGCTTCAAATCCCACTTTTAGATTTAGAGCGCTTGAATAGGAAGCCACCAAAGACAGAAAGCAACGACATTGTTTAGATCACGATCTTGCATTGTTTTGTAGCCTCGCCCTATATTGTTTTCGTTTTCTTTGCATATTTTGCCGGTTTCACGAGGCTGTAATTTTTTTTTTGCTGTCTGGACTGCATCAATTCTAACTTGCCGCCGTCAATTGGCTGTTGCCGTTCTTCAAAGCCGATCCGGGAAGCTATAAGCAAGCTGGCTGCATCATCGCCCCATACATGAACTAATACATAGAGTTTACCACCTACATCCACAACATTCACACTTATATCGATTCTCAGCGGCTATACCAACTCAGCCAAACTCGCTGCCAATTTCGATCTCACTGCCACAATGGTCCGCCTCCGTGAGATTCAGCGTACCGCGGCCTTTGCTTGGTCGCCCGGCGCAGCCAAGCCGCTCGTGGTCACCGGTACCCGCGCCGCTGCCGTTGACGCCGACTTCTCCGACGACACTAAGCTCGAGATTTGGGACCTGGACCTGGACAACTTCGAGTCCAATGTCGAGCTGCAGCCCTTGGCCAGCATTACTTCCGATTCCAGGTAAGCCTACACGCTGGCATACACACATGTCCGCTTGCCAAAAAAGCACCTTTCTCATCAGTATATTCCTCCCTCGCTAGATTCTTCGATGTTGCTTGGGGCCAGCCCGACGACAAGTACCCCAATGGAATCATTGCCGCAGCCCTAGAGAGTGGTGTTCTAGATATCTACGATGCTTCAAAGCTTATTGCTGGTGCATCTGCCGAAGACTCGCTTATTGCGCGCTCGACCAAGCATAGCGGCCCTATCAAGTCTCTACAGTTTAATCCAATAAAGTCACACTACCTGGCGACCGCTGGTGCCAAAGGCGAGCTCTTTGTCTACGATATTAACGATATCTCATCGCCCTTCCGTCTCGGCGCTGCTACTGCCCGGCCTGACGACCTAGAGTGCGTCGCATGGAACCGCAAGGTGTCACATATTCTGGCCACTGGTAGTGCAGGCGGTTTGGTTACCGTCTGGGATCTCAAGACTAAGAAGCAGTCTGTAACACTAAACAACAACCGCAAAGCTATAAGCGCTATTGAGTGGGATCCCAACTACTCAACCAAGCTTATCACTGCCTCGTACGATGACAGCACCCCCGTCATCTACATGTGGGATCTTCGCAATTCTAATGCTCCCGAACGCACTATGCAGGGCCATGAACAAGGAGTTTTGTCTCTGTCATGGTGTCCTCAGGATCCTGAGCTATTGCTTTCCAGTGGCAAGGACAGCAGAACGTTGCTGTGGAACCCCCAGACCGGCCAGCTTTATGGTGTCTTTGAAGAGGGCACTAACTGGAACTTCTCAGCCAAATTCAACCCTTGCAACCCCAACTTGACAGCGACCGCCAGCTTCGACGGCAAGATCGTGTTCCAGACTCTCCAAAACACCAATGCTCCTGCGCCAGAGGCTGCTGTCGCAAGTGGTCTAGACGGCGAGGACTTCTTTGCCAGTGCACAGACGCAGCCCAAGGAGACATTCTTCACTCTACCAAAGGCCCCCAAATGGATGGAACGACCTATCGGTGCCTCTTTTGGATTCGGTGGTAAGCTGTTAGTCTTCAAGCCGTCTGCCGAGGGTGCTCGTTCTTCCAAGGTCATCATCACTCAATTCTCAGCCGACACCGAAATCGCAGCTGCTACCGACAAATTTGAAGAGTCTCTAGCTGCCGGAAATCTGGCCGAGATTTGCACTAGTAAAGAAGAGGCTTCTGCATCTGTAGAGGAGAAGGCCGACTGGGTCGTGATTAAGACTCTATCTAGCGACAATGTGCGGGACCGCATTATCGAATTCCTAGGCTTCACCAAGGAAGATGTTGTCAACGGTGTTGAAGCGAAGAAGGCGGACGAGAAGGAGGCCGAGTCCAGCGACGAGAAAAAGAAGGACGAGGATGACGACGACTTCTTCGGTGGTGCTGATGACGATGGTGAGCTTGACGAGGATGACTTCCTTGCTAACCTCTCGGCTAGCAAGAGCACCAAGACTGACAAGCCATTCTTCCTGTACAACGAAAACGAGACCGAGATCGAGCAAGATATTACTTCCGCCCTGACTATCGGAAAGTTCGAGAAGGCTGTCGACCTATGCGTTGGCGAGAAGCGCTGGGCTGATGCCTTCGTGATCGCCAACTGCGGCAACACTGCGCTGGTCGAGAAGGTTCAAGCCAAGTACCTCGCTGAGCAGGATGGCAAGCCTAGCTATATCCGTCTCCTTAGCTCTGTCATCACCAAGAACCTGTGGGATGTTGTGTACAACGCCGATCTGGATGACTGGAAGCAAACCATGGCTGTTCTCTGTACATACTCTGCGCCTACAGATTTTTCAGATCTGTGCGAAGCTCTTGGTGACCGCATTCTAGAGTCGGGCGAGCGCAAGGATGCTTCTTTCTGCTACCTCGTGGCCTCGAAGCTGGAGAAGGTAGTCCAGATCTGGATCTCCGAGATGGAGGAGGCTCAAGAAGCCGAACTGAAGGCGCCCAGTGAAGACACCAGCTTCTCGATCCATGCCCGCGTGCTCCAGGCCTTCATCGAGAAGGTTACCGTGTTCCGTGCCGTGACCAAGTTCCAGGACAGCGACAAGGCCGTCACTGAGGACTGGAAGCTGGCCTCACTATACGATAAGTACACCGAGTACGCCGACCTTATTGCCGAGCAAGGCAAGCTGAGTATTGCCCAGAAGTACCTGGACCTGCTGCCCACCGTCTACCCTGCCGCCAACATTGCCCGCGAGCGGGTCAAGCTTGCGACTTCCTCGACCAAGCCTGCTGCCGTCAACACTACTACTACCAGCAGAAGAGGATTGCCCGTGCGCCAGCCTGCCGCTCCTGCTGCTGCGTACCAGCCCGTGTCATCGCATGTCCAGGCACCCTCGCTGTCTTCCAACCGCCCGGTTTCACGCAGTGCCAACCTTTATGCCTCAGTTGGCCCCAACATCATCGGCGGCTCGCCTGTGGCCACGGGTCCTCCGACTGCCGGTAACTCCTATGCCGCCCCAGTTGTGGCCCCCTCGAACCCTTACGCCTCCGTGGCGCCTTCTGCTGCCCCTAGCAACCCCTATGCGCCTCCGGTCGGCGCTTATGGTGCTAACCCGTCTATTCCTCAGTATGGAGGCTACACTCCTGCTGCCGCTGCTCCTGTTTATGGAGCGCCGTCTCAGAACTTCTCGGCCCCTCCACGCAACACGCCTCCCGCCGCCAGCATCGCTCCTCCGTCCAAGGCTAAGAACATGACGGTCTGGAACGACGTGCCTATGGTGACGAAGCCTCCCGTGCGCAAGTCGACGCCCAGCACCAAGCCAGCCCCCATTACTTCGCCCTTCCCCAACGGTCCTTCTATGACTGCCCCTCCGCCTGTCAGCCCATATGGTGGTAGCCCTGGATCTTCGTCCACGCCACCTCCGCCTCCAAAGGGTCCTGCCGGCGCAGGACGGGTGACATCACCTCTTGCCGGTACTCCCCAGAACGGATTCCAGCAGGGTCCTCCTCGCCCGTCTTCGACTGCTGCTAGCACCTATGCGCCTCCCCCTGCGGCTGCTGCTGCTCCTCAGATGCAGGTTCCTCGTGTGAACTCACCATACAATGCTCCTCCTCCCGCAGTTGCTCCCCCTACCAACCGCTATGCCCCTGCGCCTGCGACTCACACCAACCAGCCTCAACTAGCAGGAATGATGGCCCCTCCTCCTCAAGTCGGTATCCGTCCCCCACCTGCCAACCCATACGGCCCTCCTCCAACTATGGGTGCTCCTAGCCCCTATGCTCCTGCTAGCTTCCAGGCTCCACCCGCCGGCA
>RHLR01000256.1:0-28085 GCA_009806335.1 Davidsoniella australis | reverse complement strand
TATAAAAATGTATGTACATACATGTAGTGATATGTGTATGTATACGACATTACAGACGCACGGCAAAAGACATGTCGTATACAGCTTGAGGTAGATCTTTGATCCCCTGTTCCATGCCTCTCATAGAAAGAAGGTGCCAAAGTCACCCTGTCGTATAGTTCTTTGTAGTTGACATTCTATAGATCGTAGCTAATAACTAGTGGCAGCGAGAGGAGACAAGCACACTAGTAGAGAGAAGTAGTAGCCTAAGCGAGTTACTTTAGTAGCATTTCTATGTAGGTAGTTGTATATTCGTTTACTGCGGTAGAAATCAGTACCAGTAGCCCTCGTTTGCCTATCCAGTCCAGTACTAGCCCCAGTTCTAGTGGCCCTGCTTGCTTTTCACATCAGTACTACTATTAGTACCACTACTATCTTCAGTAATAATGCTAGCGTTGAATCTACATTGAAGAGCGTCTACTGTTCTCAAGGTTAGGCGTCTATTGGCGGCTGGCTGGGAGAGACCAGACTATTTTTTACCGTCTCTAATTATATATTTTGCCTTGTCTCCGTGGGACGGACTTAACTTTTCCTCTTCTCCCTCTCAAAGGAACAAGACGAGCAGCATATAGGATCGATCATCTGCGAGATGGCTCTTTTCGACCACCAAGGTCACAGTATCTGAAGCCCGCCCCTAGTTCCTTCGAATTCCAGCCTCGCCAGAAGTGTATCCATTGTCGGACGACGTTGTTGAAAGCCAGACCGAGCTTGCTAGACCGTAGACTAACTCCACATTCAACTTTGCTTAGCCATGTTGTTAGACCGGCAGTCGGTAGTAGTAGTTGACTATTCTACAAAAAAAAATTGTACGTATAACGCCTCCAAGAATCTTTAGTATGACTAGGCTATCATGGATATAAATATTTCGAGTTACTAGTAAACCAAGCAAGACATTGAATCATAACTAGAGAAAGGGAGAATGAAAGGACTAAGATAAAGAGAGAGGGAGAAGTAGCAACGCAAAGCCTAAGAGGGGAGGGGGCGTCGAAGGAAGCATGAAGACACACGGGCCGAAGTCTAGCCAGCCAGTCAGCCTGAGAATGAGGGGCCAAGGTAAGCCAGACACATTCTATTAAGTTCCTCTATTCAGCGAGCAAAGCGCCCTAAGTGGGAGAGGAGGGGGGATGGGGGATGGGGCTTGTATTCTCTATCATTAATATCTGGTTAGAATATCGCAAAAGCTCACTACAGTCAGCAACAAAGTCGCAGAATATCCTTCTGTTGAGACCGAGCGAATGTGGGACATAAGGAAGTTTGATGAAGGCGCTGCAGAAACAAACGATAATGGAAAAGAAGAAAAAAACATCGACTAGAAAGAAAGAAAACACGGCATGGGCTACTACTGAAGCGGCTTAGCATATTGCGATTTAATACCGCCACGCCCAGCAGTATGTGAGAAGAAAAAAATATATTGTGTGATAATTGCTGTGCCTGTGTTCTTCTTTATGGCTAAGTTCCATTACAAATATTAATACTTGGTATAGTAAACTATTCGACTTGACTTATAGAAGAAGTAGCGGAACCAGAAAGAGACAAAGCTAGACAGGGCCCCGTCAGACGCCACCCTTGATTTTCCGGTGGCATTGAGTGTAGATCGGCCGATGGGTAGTGGAGAGGGGGGAAGGAAGAGGAGGAGGGAAAGAAAGAAAGAAAAAAAGACTACTACCCAGGGCAGATACAGCAGTGGGATGCCATAGTGGTGGTGTTTCTACGAGTCTTCAGACTGAGGAACAAGCGAGAAGGACTTGTGATATAGTATGGACGATGGTGGTACGACGAGGATAGAATAGAGTAAAGAGCAAAGTGATGTGATACGGTATCGTGTGTGTATGTATGTATATCTGTATCTGTATAGTTGTGTATGTAAATGAGGTATTATAAACTACAATGTCAGTATCAGTAGTGACAGTGGTCGTAGTAGTCACACTAAAACCTGGTTACAATGGCCATTCCTGCGTGGTCTCGGATCGTTTCGTTGTTTGTTCGAGGGTGGCCCGGACCTGAGCTATCGTTGAAAGTTAGTAGGGAAAGCAGAAGGGAAGAAGACATGAAAGAAATCAAGAAATAAGGAAGTCAATAGAGACAGAAAGAATGAGGCAATGAGGCAGCAAAACGAAACGAGAGAAGGCGCGGGAGCGAACAACAAAGCGAATTGGTCTAAGAGAAACACGGCGGCGTGTTTTCCTTTTTTTCTTCTTCTTTTTGTATGGCTGGTTTGTTCCTGAGAAGAAGGGCCTTTCTGGATCAGAACCTGGCGTGGGAAGAAGAAATTTCATTAGAAAACGGAAGAGAGAAAAGAAAAATTAAATAAAAAGTGCGCGAGTGTGCAATTCTGGTGTTTGGCCCTGCACTTACAATTGCGCAACAGCGCATTTACAGAGCCAAAACGAAATCACGGTCCCATTTCACGCCCCCCTAACTTCATTTTTTTTTCCAAAGCCCGGTTGGCCCATTTCAGTCATGTTTCTTGGTGGGTAAAGGCCGTTTCTTACGTTATACCTATCTATGTGCTCGCTCATAGGAAGAACGGGGACAGAGGGAGTGTCTATGTATATGTAATGTGCAATGTATGTAGTGTTATAGCAGTACTTGTCGAAACCAGAACCGCCCACCTAGTCAAGCCAAAAGAACATGGATATGAGCCTGGATTACCTTACAAAAGAAAAAAAAAACCAAGGGCATCAAGACTTTAGAGAAGATCATTTCTAGTGCTAGTGCCTCACTGACTTACTCTCTTCATATATATCTAATAATTTGATACGTACACTATATTTAGATTACCGTCTAGGCAGGATAAACGCGGCCACTTGGCCAGTCTCCGTCGCTTCCTCACTTTTTGCGGTCACAAAATATAGACTAGAGACTAGGTGCGTGAGTGGAAGGGAAAGAGGAGCGGCTACTGTTCACAACTGTCCGGCAAGCCAATCAGCAGAAAATGCCATTTCCAGTCGGTCTGTTCTCTGTACGGTATACTGTATTTTTTCACTTGCTTAGAACACTCCCATGCTGCTTTAGCGAGCCGCCGGATTAAGTAATAAATATAGCTGCCAAAATATCATAAAGCAATCTATATCACATGAATGCAGTATAGACTTAACCGTTATAATCATATACACGTGATAGGTCAATTTTTTAATCAGAAATGCGACCACAGAATCTTAGTATAGCCGCTGCTTAAGTAGCTCGTTGACGTTTGGTTTTATTTTTATTTTTATTTTTTGGTTGTTGCACCACTAAGTACTCGACGTTAACCCTCAAATTTGCTGCCAAATCCGTCCTATAAAAATAATAGGAAAAATAGAGAAATATTCAACAATATGTCCCACACATCCTTTGAATATTATTCTAGTATACAGATATATCGAGTGTGTTATTTCTTAAGTGTCTGATCTCTGATCACATGCAGTAGCTGCCTAATTACTCCGCTTGTCACTCATTTCTATATTCAAGTCGATAAGTATTCTGATATATTGATCCTGGATCCTCTGTCATCTTATGCTTTAGCTGATTGATCAGTTTTTCTCAAATATGTATGTATATATATGTATGTGTGTATAGTATCGTAACATGGCCAATCTTTTCCAAGTTCAATGATGAAATAAACATCAGAATCTGTCATCTAACAGTTATATTTCTGTAACTATTCGTTATTACTTTGCTAGTTCTACTACATCCCTTTCTATCTTTATTTCCCGATAATCCACCAAAGTGACTTAAAATAGGCATGGCCAATTTATACAAACTATTCTCTCCCCATAAATAAGTTCCTTGTATAGGCTGCTCTTAGTATACAAGTTCAACTCACTCACTAGTCAATAGCCTTATTTTCGATCTGAGATCTACACAGACATGGTGTTCAAAATATCCATAGCCTTCGCCTTTGTTAGTCCACGGCGCCCTGGGGTAGTGACTTTCTTGGCTCGCTCGAGTTGACCCCGCGGCACTTTACAGATAGGCCTATTTTGTCACCTTGCTGGATGGCTGGGTCTGAACCCAATCCCCATGTCAGTTTGATCCTGTTACTACTCTTACTAAAGCTAGTGGAATGACCTTTTGTCATGTTTGTTGAAATATTAAGTGAACTTTATTGTGTATATACAACCATTTAGCTCACAAAAAAAAAACCCTGAGTGGGAAGTATTTTATATATTGTCTAAACAACCAAGTTCAAGAATGATATACAAAAATAATATAAGTCAGAAAGTAAATAACTAATTATATCTACATATCATTGTCTGCCTATATTCATTTTAACAGACCCTAGGCCTCATCGGCGTTTATTTGGAAACGACGGCGGGAGGAATCACAATGTCTCATGTCTTAGTGTTCTTCTAGTGTCTTGCCTAGCTTCATATTTTGGTGCTCTTTGAACTAAACCTTCGAGACCCTGGAAATGGCACGCCCGGTGGCTGAAGTACTATTCTAGAAAGGAAAATAATAAAAAAGCGCCAAATGATTCCACATCTTGTACAATATAAGTCTAATTGTATGTACTGCACATTGTAGCTATTGATCTTTCTTTTTCATGGCAAATTAAAACATAAAATAAATAAAATAAGATTTAACAAAAAGGATAACTATCCTTTCTAGTCAACGGTGACAACAAGACTCGGACTTCGGCCAACCTTTTTTCATAACATTTCTTAAACAGCTAAACTTTGTTCAAGTATTGGCCAGCAAGACATACCTTACATATTAGGGTTATACAAAAATATAATAATTAGAGAATGTGTCACAAAATCTAACCCCTTCCATTACCTTAAACAGTCAAAAGCATCTTAAACAGGATGAGAATGAGGGGTGGGGAGAGGGAAACGGACACATATATCAGGCAGCTGATAGCAAACGGGCGTTTAACAAACATGACTATTTGTAAATCGCAGGCATCTGAAGCGCTAATGTTTGAGGATAGAGTATATGTACATATATATATATTGCTTTATCACAACACAAATTATAGAGCATCTAGACCTTGAACCTTGATATACATACATAGATAGAGAATGTGGCAATGGTTTATATTTGATGTCAGTAACGTTGTCTAGTGCATATACAATCGATTACAGTTACAATGCAGATTTCTAATTGGAATAGAGCCTGCTGTATACTGCATGTAACATATATCACAAATGACCAAGTGAAGGGAAACTGTCAGTAGTCTATCATGTATGCTGCTGCTAGGCTAAATAACAGTCCCAACTTGTGCTACTATATATGACTGTCACTCAATGTTTTGTCACACTATGCTATTGTATTATATTCCATACGTGGGACGCTGGATGTAGGCTGATGGGAGACTTAATCATTCTTACTATCACCAATGTTAAAAAGAGGGTACATCACCAACTATTACCATTTAAGAGTTCATTTGAAAGTAGAACATGATCTTTATATCCAAACAGGGGTTACCCGTCACATTTGGATAACATGCATGTTTTCTTGAATTTTATCGGAGGGTTTGGTTGGCTCGCTTCACAATATCTAGTCTAGCACTATACTAAGCGATAACTAAGCCATGATATGACTCTATCATTTAGTATAGCATCTTTAAGCGATGATCAAACTTGATGAACGTATTCACATAAGGCTAACATGATCTTTATCATACGGTGTTTTTTTTTCATTTCCCATCTCATAAACAGAAACGCCAGAAATGGACATATATTCTATCATGGAGTGAGTAGCTTGACTAAAGATGGAAGAACATATATCTGGTGCTTGCAACATACTTGATTTCATCACATAGTTCGTCACAGCAACTATTGATTAAAAATAGCACATAATATCACATAATAATATTGTCTAACCGGGTTATTATATATGGCTTGTTTACCGGGCCGGGATAAAACTCTATCGGAGAGGAAAATCCATCATGCGATGCAATATCTGGCCTTTGCAATGATTGAGACAACGTAACTTCCCATGAATCATATTATCCGCATACACGCGACCTTCTAAAATGAAATATAAACTACAAAAAATACACAACTAGTGAATTGAAACTTATCCTAATCGTCTTAGTAGTTACAAGTCACTAAGGGTTACTTAAACCAGGGCGCTTGGCTGAATTTGTCCGTGCAATAGTAATGAAAGCAGGGAACAGGGAAGTTACGTCTGAAGGGGCAGATGCGTGTGTAACCACCTCTGCCACCTAGATTGGACTGATATTTTGGGTAGTTTCCATGCTGCATCTTCAATTAGTACCATTCCAGGGCCATAAGGCGTTTCTTTCCTTCCAGTTAGGCATGTTCGTCATCTCATGATTTAGGAAGGCGCTTGTTCGGGTCTAATTGACGACTTAACGTTATTGAAGATAAGTTCCCTTGGTGTCGAATATCCAGGGGGGGGGTTATATGTTGGCGATGAACTCTTAGCGCTGTGATTTTTTTAGGTTCGACTGTCTTTTTGCTAAGAGATTCTGATCACAGGAAGACCATTCCTCTATTAACTTTCGCTTTATCTCCTCAAAATTATTGTGTGACTTTCTCGGTTATGCTGCACGGGACCATCACCCTTTTTCTAGCTGAAAGGATCGCGTTCAACAATGGCTGCATACAAATTATCGGTGATGGTGGCCTCAGCTTTTGATCTGGCTTGGGCCTTTTGCCCCCTGTTGTTGAAGCTGAACAACCCATCTTGGCGTCTTTGTTATGACTTGATATATTTTTGAATACAGCTTTGTTAGTTGAGAGATGAACTATATCTACTTGAAATAATGCTGATTCCTACATTAGCCTCGGGGTCTGTATACAATATCTTAGTTCTCTAGTGCGAGTTGTTCGTCCCCGCTTTCCATATCCAAAGACAAAAAGCAAAGCAAAAAAACTTCGCCCCTCACTTCCCACATAGATCTGTTCCACTCTAATGAGATAATCTAGGCCTTCGACTAGCCTAAATTATTGATCAGAGAATTCCATCACTTTTCAAATATTTTTCTAGTCATTTTCCTATTCAATCGTGGCTTAAGGGAGGAATGCCTGTTTCCTGTTTGTTCTTCCTACGATTGACGACATTTTCTCTCGGTTTTTTTTCTGGATAATCAGTTTCAGTGAAGGCATTTGATTTGTTTGGTTTTCGGACGATATCAAACATCATCTTGATATGCCTGATTCGGATAAAAAACAACAGAAGCGAAACGCATGCTTTCTATCAACCGCAAATATTTGCTTTGACGAATGTTTATACATGAGACCACTACTATAGTCCTTGGGGTACTGCAATCTCGAGTATTATATACTATTGTGTTCCTATTTGAAAACAACTATTCAGCAGCTTCCTGTAGGCTCTGCATATATATATCTAACAAAAATCGAAAGAGAAAATTAACAGGCTGGCATCCATATATATATATCCTCTCTTTAATAAATTGTATCATTTTGGTAAATACAGCCCACTGATCAGGCCGCAATCTAGTATATTCTGTACAAATTTCCATGTACTTTAGTAATACGTAGCTGGCCAATGAATACTGAAAAGTCCTAGCATATCCTTCCAGTATGTAGCATGATCACTGCGACTATACGATGATATCTTTCCTACTGTCATGGAGATCAAAAGTGCACACATCTACAATGATCCATATCTGACAAACACTATATATTGATGCTCGTTATTTTCTTTTTCTTCTTTCCATTTTAGTCAGTACCTTGAGTAAAAATCCTTTCCTTGTTTTCTCTTTAGTTGGAGCTGAAAGATGTTTAATCAAAAACACGCAAATTTATGTCAAGGAGTCGGACAATAAGACGCATGCTTTGTCTTATCACTAAAGGCTATTACATATATATTTTCCCACTGTATCAGAAAGATATGTACAAGCCACTTTGGTTTTGATTATGCACATAAGATAGCTATTAGTACTAGAAAGAATGTAATACGCAAAGCGTAATATTTAGGAGTAGCAATTAGATATCTCTGTAGTCACGGAATTTCCCTACCGGATATGGTTATCCTATCTCTGCCAGTTTCAGGGCTGATACTCTTGGCTAATAGTACAAATTCCGAGTGGCTGGATATGACAGAGTACTATCAGCACTGCAATAGTTCCCTTCACGGAATTTACAAACATGATATATACGATTTATATGTCATCTATTACCTCGCATAATGCACATCTCTACATGTGTATGCATATTGCTTCGCTATTACATAGAGAAGTTGACAACTTAACATTGCATTAATTCCGTATGAACCTCTGTTTGTACAATATATATATGTATGGCCTCTCTGGATGGACGCCTTATTACATTACTACCCTACTTTCACACCCTCCCCCGCCTTTAAGTCAAAGCACTTAAACTCTTTTTTTTTTCCTCGTTTGGTAAATATATATTGATGGATCAATATGGAACTATAAAACGAACGTTTGATAACAAGTACTACTATGATGTAATATTCTGCCTTAGTAGTCATATTATATTGCTTACCATACCGGAGGATCATAATTAGTGCAATAGTGGCCTCTTCAGCCTCCATTGGTGGCTTAACATTCTGCAATGTATGTGCAAAAAAATCCCGTATTTGATCACGTCTGGATATGTGAGTGACATTCCAAATCGCCACATAATCACATAGCCTTAGTTTACGATTATGATTTATATTAGTAAGAAATGGCATTTATCCGCCCTTTTGTATATCTATGTGACGGGGACCAACATTCAAACCTCTACTATTGTATTCATTTGTAGATCTTCAGGCATAAATATCAATGAGGTATGAACTTCTTCATGTATGTATCTAAAAGTGGTAGTTGTACACTTTAAAGGGAAGGTTGTGTTGTGTGTTAAGACACTAAACAACAACGATATGTGCATTATGCGGTATAACTTAACCAAAAGAAGCAGATGATGAACGATGTGAGGAGATTGCACGTTGACCAAAATAACGTGTCTATGCCTAACGGGAAGCAGCTCTATTGTAAGAAGCTAAGATATCTATTACCTGGCTTCTTGGCATTTTGTTTACCCGTACATAAAACAACCACCTGACTGTCCAACGTCTTTACCGGGCTAATACTTTGGTACGAGTATCTTGTAGTTGCATCTAATGTACTTATAAATGCTGTGCACACCGTTATAGTTTTGTTATCAACCGATTATGTCGGCTAGAGAGCGAGCGTAACACTAGCTAGATTAAATTATGGAAGGGGGATAGATCAAGTTGTGTTACATCCATACAGCAATTATTACATAACACGATATATACCATGGGCTATCATAAAATGGCACAGATGGACATGAACTTGGAAGGTCAATTCAAGCGTATTTCGACGCAGTATCGAAAGCTATTATATTCTAATTTACAGGCCTATAGTCAGATGTCAATTCTCACATGAACTGAACAAGGGGAGATCAACCAAGTCGACGTTTGTGACCTCGGGAAGCAAAAAAACAAAACGAAAAGCAAACTATAAAATAGACAAGGTACCCCCAAAAACGCAAGAGATGTTAAAAACAACATCGGAATAAAGAAAAGGAGAAGGAGGAATAATAAAAACACGAAGAGATCATGAAGAAGTGCCGCCGTAGACAAAATCAAAATGTGGTGGATGAAAGAGCAAGGTGAATATGTAGAGAAAAAGTAAAAGTCATTCATTTGTGACAATGCAAGCCTGCTCCATGTCGGTACGCAATACCCAGAAGAGACATGTATGGTTAAGGAGGGAGGGGGAGGGGGCTAATGAGGTAACGACATCTCATGCATGTAAAATTAAAAAAAATCTTCATGTGACATGTTCGTGTGGGTGGCACCAACATTATTTAGATTCGGTTTTTTTTGCTGGTTTGTTTTCTTATTCGTTGTATGATAGCTGAGTTCGAGCCTAACTTCGCTAGAAGTAGTGCTGCAGTAATGCCGATGTAGAGGAGGCCGTGGTTCGCTCGCTTGGCTCTCATGGGCCAGCAATTCCCAGGCCGACACGAGTCTGTTGTTGTTGTTGTTGCTGCTGCTGCTGTTGGAAGTACATGGCATTGTTGCCGACGCTCATGCTGGCTGTAGTTCCGGTACGCTCCCGCATACGACGACCCTCCATGAGGCCCCTTAGGCCTCTCTTTTGGAGGCCAATGACGCTGCTCAGTTCGCCCGTCCACATTTCGTTGAGTTCGCCAGATATGCCCCCTGGACCTCCATTATCACTATCTCCTAGCTCAGAACTCCACTCCGAACCAGATACGCTAGTTGTCGCACTTAGATTCTCTTGGCTAGGCCGCAGTGCAGGCCCGTTATGTACAGCGGTATTGATTCTGAGGGAGCCAGGTGCAACATTGGCTTCTGGTGCTCCTGAGGCTATTGATATCTGGTCGAGCATAGTATCAAGGCCATTAAGGCTTTCAGCCGCAGCAAGTTCCGAGTTGGAACCACTATAGTTGGGGTTGAGCGAGCCGTCAATGCCACGACCTCCGCCGGCAGCCATAGCGGTGGCATTGAATACGGCAGCAGCATTACGTGAATCAAGCACCATGTGAAGACGAGCTACAACGGCCTCCAATAGACCATCAACCTTGTAAGGTCGCGCAATCTGAAGAAGTGAGCAGAGAATCTGAGGGGTACAGATGGTAGAAGAAGCCGGTGGCAGAGACGATGTGTACAGGAAATGTACCAAAGCTTGGACTGTGAGAAAGGTATGCGGCAGGTAGAGACAGCGCGGCCGAGATGTGGGGTTGAGTGTCCGGGGGGTCGGGGAGCTGTGAGTGACTGATTCATCGGGGCCAAAGTTTGTGCTACTATTGGAAATGCTGGATGCTGAAGTGCTTGGTGGTTGACCGCTGGACGAAGAAGAAACCAGGGTGCTCTCCGATACCGTACTACGGGAAGAGTTGACAGCTGGACTCCGCATCGTTACACCAGTTACACCAGATCTCAGAGTCAGGGCATCACTGGTATCCTGGGTGGTGGCCCCCTCGCGCAAAAGTTGGTTGAAGTATGGACCCCAACGCCTGGAGACAAGCCGCGAGCTGATGGGAATTCTCTCGCCCTCAATGCACAAGATTTCCATGTCAGACACTTCCCGCATGCCTAACAATTTCTCGCCTAGGTCGTCGGCGGCTCGTGAGTGAGTACGGCCGGCAGCAGTGTAACCGGCTTTGCGGGCTAGGCTCAGGCTGGGAGCAGTATACGGACTACTAGCGGAGATGAAGCCAGACATCGGAGAAACGTGGCGTGGGTTGTCGTAGAAGCCAAAGGCTTCCAGTTCGACCATGCAAACATGGCTAAAGTTTATACGGCGATGATTGTAATCTTCAACGAGACTTCGCTTGCAGTTTCCTAGGATAACAAAGGTGTTTCGTCTGTTCCAAAGAATTCCCTTGTTCCAACTGCCATGGCTGAAGACAGTTCCACCGGCATCGATTCGGTTCCATGTGAGTGTTTTGAGATCAAGGGCCCAGAGGGCGTATTCTTGTTTCGACGATGTCAAATACGTGCCACTAACTACAAAATGAGTGTCGATGATGCCACCGTTGGGAAATCGTAGACCGGGGGGTGTATGTGCGCCAGACATACTCTTTTCTGTCAAGGCGCCATTGGGTGCGCGTATCTGAAGCTCCAATTTGACATCGAGGAAGTTATAGTTTGAGTAGATCAGCATAGAAGAACCTGTGTTTTTGGGGATGTTATCAAGTCTTTGCGAGTTGTGGTTTCTACCGACCTTGGCGCTAACAGCAGGTGGCAGTGCAGCAACAACACTGCGGTAGGCACCACAGCTCTTCCCTAGGCGTTCAGTAGAGGTCCATTTGAGACTGCGCAGGTTGAAGACACTGATTTCTTCGATGTACTGATTGCTAGCATCCTGGCCACCAAGAATGACCATTTCTGCGCCGCCAGTGCCATCGATGTTGATACCTATGCGGCCCTCGTTTGGATTGCCGGCCGATGACAGGTTGTGTTGTAAAGCCGAAAGCGGCGCCTTGTGCGAAGTGAACACGGCCGACGAGTTCAAGACGGTAGCGCAATGGGCATAGCGACCCTGTGGTGGCTCTGCTACGGGAATAAATGACCACCGCTTAGTAGGGATGTCATATATGTAAACGTCGGAAACGACCGAGGGTGGATCTTCACCGTTCCCTGACATGGCAGCCATGCCGCCATAGCAGACCATTTTGGTATCGCCCAAGGCACACATGGAGTGAAAGTATCGTGGGGTTGGGACATCGCCGGATGTGCTCAGTTTTGTCCAGTGACGGCTAATTAGATCTAGCTCGTACATAGCCGATGTCAAGGGGCCTTGGCGGTTACGAGAGACATGGCGGCCACCAAACACATACAGTTTGTCACCGACAATGGTGGTAGTGACGCCGACCAGGGGATGGGGCTCGCGGCCTGTTGTCTTGTGAACATTACACATCAAGCCAGACAGGTGAGCCGAAGCTGGATTTGCAGCGGATTGGCCGTCATTAGCGGTAGCGGTGGCATTGTTTCCGGAGTTTGGGGTTCGTGGCTGCTGGCTGAAGGACGGAGACTGGCTCGAACTGTTGTAGCGTGGACGCTCGGCGTCGAGATGCGACTGGCTCGAATCGTACTGTGAGTCGTGGTGGCCATACACACCGCTAGATGAGGGCATGTTGGAATCCATGGTGCGAGAGCGGGGGCGCGCGAGAGGACTCCTCTGCGAGGATGAGTTTGTGATAGACGAGGATGCTGGCGATAGCGGAAGCGGGGATTGCTGGCGGCGTGGCGCAGATTTGGAGAAGGGAGACGGTGAGGGTGAAGCGCACGCTGCGGCAGAGAAATGGTGGTGGTGGGCGGCTCTCAGCGAATAATCAGAGGCAAAGGCAAAGGTGTGCGCGTCGGAGATAGGGGTCAACGGCGGAAATGGAGCCTGCTGCGGCGGCTCAGGCAGCGGTTTATCGAGGCTCTCTTGCAGGCTGCAGCCGCGGCGGTGCGAGGGGAGGTTGAATTGAGACTGCAACGGGGGTAGATTCGACGGGTTAGCAATGGAGATCGGCGGCGCTGAAGCAAACGGTGCAGATGTAGGCGAAGCAGCAACAGTGCTGCTGTTGCTATTACTATGGCTATTGTTATTATTGCTATGGCTAGCAGTCGCTACAGCAGTCGCGGTGGTAATGGCACTGGCGCTGGCACTGGCATTGGAGCTGACACTGCCAAATGGAAACGCAGCGTTAACGCCACTCACAGGAGACCCGGTGCTAACGCTTGAATGCTGAAACGCAGGCGCCAGGTCTCGCAGTTGCAGGAGGCTGGGTCGCTTGCCGGTTGAACGCTGGGATTTTGCGGGGTCGTCGCGGCTGCCTGAATTTAGTTTCGAGCGAAACCCGCGATAGGCGCTAGAAATAAACTCGCTCGGTGTCTTGGTTGGGCTTGTGGCTTCGGATGAGACTGCTTGCTTATCTGGGTTGGGCTCTTGCTGTTCACTAATGAACTCGAAGCCAGGCTTCGGTGGATACGATCGCAGAGACATATTGCGAAAAAGACAAATAAATCAATAGCCAGTATTGACTTTTTCTTGATTGGTTGCCCTCAAAATGCGTTTCAGCCGCTGTTGCTATGGGCGGCTAAAGCTACGACTCGAAACTGCGTTTCTAAACGCCCAAGTCAAGTCAAAACAATCAACTCGATTTGGAGCTTACAAGCTTCTCAACTTTTAAGCTGCAGGTACACTTGACGGAAGACTGCACTAGCAAGTTAGCGGAAGCTTGGCTGTCGTGTAATTGCAGTGCTGGTCGTAATTGGTCAAAGATAATAAATATAATGTGTTGAGGATAGATCACATATAACAGCATGCAAACAACAACAAAGAAAATAACAACAAGAATATTGTTGAAAAGTACAAGATAATAGAAAGGGGAAGAGCAAAACCAGAAAAGAAAAGAAGAAAAGAAGAAAAGAAGAAAAGAAAAAATTTCGTGGCTCTACGTAACGTATAATTGGCAACTTCGGACTTTTTTAACCTTCTTTCCACTACGGCTGTCGGAGTGCATTTGATCATAAGCCGCACTACTTTATATGTCCAAAAGTCAGCCTCTAGTCAACTATAGCAATTCGTTGCTGTGCTGAAGTGGTGGCGATCCCAGGCGTGGGTCAGGGGAATACCGGAGAAATAGACATAGAGGAAGGATACACTTTTCTACAACTTGAAGCCTGTTCTGTACATCAACCCATAAAACAGAACAAAAGGAAATAACTTGGCTATGAGATTGGGTGGTTGTGGTCTCGTGAACCAAGGAATGAAATATCCGAAGGCCAGCTTGGTTAATCTACGAACGGCTGCTTTGCATCACGTCTTGCTTGAGCACTCTGGGGTTATCAAGACATGCATAAATTTACATAGTATCAAGTTGTGAAGTGAAGATCAAGGCTGGTTTACGATTTCTCATCCCAAAAGTTGTACTATATCTCAAATAAAAAAAAAAAAAAAAAAAACATTCACTAAACGTCAGTTTTCAAAGAGCAATAAGAATCAGACAGAAAGGCACCATGAATACAGACCTCAGAAAAGATTTGCACTTAGAGGCTGGGACTCCTTCCACAGTTAGTACTCAAAAGGTTCTTGGAACCAGTTTATCGTTCAGGGGAATAGCATACCATCTCCTCTATAATACATACACGAACCAATAGTTAATTGTGATTTTACTTTTAACTACAGGGGAAAATGAACGTGCCATAAAACGCGAACAAATCAATTCTCAGGAACCTAGTTAGAGTGGTTGTAGAAAAACGAATCCTATAATGCGTAATATCTGGAATGAAGACAATTATTCAACGGTGTCAGAGCGGTGGATGGTCTTCTAGACTAAAGCCTAACAATATGGAGAATATTCTTTAGATTAAAGGTATAAATATAGAACGGCGTATCCATTCACAATTAATTAACAAAGGTATCAAAGCGGTGTTAATAGTCATCTCATGCATTATACGGTTCCTTCAGAAGAAGCAAGTATGCCGAGCTCAATCTTCTACATATGACATGAAGCTAGTTAAGCATGATGTTATTTCTTTACTTTCATGACAAAACATGATCTAGTTTATTTTCAGGATATTGATAAGTATGGTCAGTAATTGCGTTACGCCCTGACATTTTCGTCGAGTTCGTCTGCATTTGTACCTATCTGTATGTTAATTTCTAACACACAGTCAGACAGTCAGTTCCTAGCCATGTAAAAGGTCCATGCTTTGACCTTGAACTGGTTTAAATAACTTCGTCACCCATCCATCTTGGTGCCTTGAAATGAAATTTGGTGTATCATTACTACAACACCACCAAACTTGCAATCCGAAAGTGAATTGACGACGGAAATTGAGTAGACGATGCTTGTGTTGTTGAATCGTGAATAGCCACACAACAATATACGACATAAACGACTAGTGCCGGCGTGTCGGGGCTTTATATGTAGTTCTGCATCTAACTCGGTATACAACTACAACATGTACTGCCACCAATTCAACTAAATACCGATTTTGTGATCAGATCATGAGTGCATGTGTTCAGAAGCATATCCATTTCCAACGAAACATAACATAAAGGGCTGCTCATGGTTCGCACAGACAAAAACTTGACATATTGGAATAAATCCCAATTGACGAACGGCGAATTGCCAAATGTTTGCCCCGGTGGATAGATGGATGGCTGGGTAGCTTTCTATCTGTTGTTACGAAGAAATCAAGGTGATAATCACGAATTACACGCAGCTAAGAGATATATTATACATGTAGTGGTAAGTCCATTGTATAAAGTGTCATCTATTTGAGGGGGTAGAGTTGTCATATTAAAATAAAAAAAAAAGCAATTCTAGCTGGCAAGGTCGCCGAACGTGAAATAGACATCTTGATTCCTCCTCAGCTAAGGCAAGACATTTTTATAGATATCCTAGCCTCAGGCCAAACCAACGTGCACTCCATCTTTGGGAGGCAGTACGGTTGCATTATTTGTAACAGGGACAGAAACATAATCTTCATTTGTGGTAGTACACTGGCCAGACTGGTGGCTGGCTCAGCATTCGCATGGCTCGGGAGTATAGACCCTCCATGTCGGTCGTGGTATCAATTTGACGAGATTCAGACATTACCAGTGAAAAATTTCACTGGCAAGCAGCTTCATGTATACGAAATACAGTTGCATTTAAGCATTGATCTTCTCCTTGGGAAGGGGAGTGAAGCGCAGGTAAGGCTTGACAATGCGGAACTCGGGGAACAAGGTCTTGGCCTCCTCGTTCTTGACACCGGGGTGGACAATGACATCCTCACCGGGAATCCAGTTGATGGGGGTGGTGATGCGGTACTTGTCACCGGTCTGTAGAGAGTCGACGATGCGTAGAACCTCAGCGGTGTTGCGGCCGGTGGAGGCAGGGTAAGACAGGATGGTACGGATGGACTTCTTGGGGTCGATGACGAAGACAGAGCGGATGGTGAAAGCGGTACCCTTCTCGTCGACATTGGTGGCGTCCTGCTCGTCGATCCTACAGGTATGTATGTTAGTGCATGTAACAAATTTAAGTTGCACATAAAAGCCTGATATTTTTTTGACTTACATGTCGTACAGAAGAGCAACCTTGCGCTCCTTGTCGGCAATGATGGGGAACTTGACATCGGAGCCAGTGACCTCGTTGATGTCCTTGATCCAGCCCTCGTGAGAGCCCAGGGTGTTGGCAGAGAGACCAATCAGCTTGACACCGCGCTTGGTGAACTCGGGCTCGAGCTTGGCAAAGGCACCCAGCTCGGTGGTGCAGACGGGAGTGTAGTCCTCGGGGTGGGAGAACAGAATGGCCCAGTTGTCACCGATGAAGTCATGGAAGCTGATGGGGCCGACAGTGGTGTCAGCCTGGAAGTTGGGGGCAGTGTGACCGAGACGGAGACTGCAATTAAATAGTTAGTATGGATGTTTAGCAGTGATGCATATAGACAGCGATAAAGGCCGGATGGGGATGAGACATACGACATTGTGAATGATGTTTTGGGGTTGAAGATTAATGTAAAAAATAGTAGAAAGTTGATCTGTGATGTGTAATAATAGAAGGAGGAAAAAGTTTAGCTATCCATAGAAAGAGGGGAAGATTCACTTTATATAGAACGGCGCTACTGGGCAAGACAATCAGCTAGAACGGGTAGAACAGTTAGGAAACGCTTAGAAATCGGGCCAGTTGCCGTCTGTAGCACCTCGGAAACTAGGCTACGACAAATACATCTACTTGGACGGCAAAGATTCAAATCCAAGCTTCAAAGGCGTGCTTAGCAGCTTGCCGATCGATCCAAACAAAGTCACAAGTATATTTTTGCTGCTTATGCCATACAAGAGGTACATCAGCGTTACCTATAATTGTGGAGCCATTGGCTGTCTTTTCCCAGGTCCGGCCATTGCGTGCTCGGCGTCTTGCTGGCTCATTGAGGCTTTGCTTATATGGTTCCGATTTAATGTTTCTCACCACGCAAACTTTTTTCTCTTCGTGGGTCAAAATTTACAAGAATATTTGCTATGGTAACTAGAAGCAACTAGAACCGAATACCGGAATTGCCCCCTTGCTGGGAACCCGTTAGCTTTTGGAGGATGGAGAATGAAGCTACCTCATCAAGCTCTTTAGTCGGAATGGCGTCAGACCACCATGTCAATTCACAATAGCAGTAAGCGGGGGGTCATGTCATCTTGTGATGATGTTTTTATCCCAATATATGTATATATAGATATCAAAGGTACATAGTATATGAAAAGTAGTCTTCTGGTGGGCACGATGCTTTCTTATAACTGTGGCTAACACTGTTTCTGTTTTATGTTGTTGCTTCTCTTTTTATTCGCGTGTCCTGAGGCATCATGTGTGTGGGCAATACCTGCTATCCTTTTGCTATAGCACTCGTGTAAGTGGCCAACCGGGTTACAACATAATCGATATATCATGCATACGTAGATCGGCGATTACTCGTGCCTATGTAGTACTGCTACGAAAAAGGCAAACACCAACGAGCAAGTTTTTTCCCGTATTTTCAGACAACAGCCCGCTATACAAATACTTCTATAATTGAAGATATAACGACCTCACGACAACATAGTATCGCCCGTCTTGACTTAATCTTGTCGTGACCTGGTTGTCTTGGTCATCTTACCGCGATGGGAATAGCTGGCTATTGCGTGCTGTGGCGAATCTGCGATTGGCTAGGCGTTTCTCAATCGGGTTAATTTGTTCATTACTGGCAGACTTTGCATCAGCATTATTTTGCTATTTTGTAGTAGTGAAGCTTCAGCCCCACAGCGGGGTATTTTTTGCTATTCCTTTCCTTCCTAGTTGGTACCTTGATTTGCTCCATTTTTTCCTACTAAAACAACCGCAGCAACCACGACCTTGAGCTGTACGATAGTTGTGTGCATCAACAAACATATCTGTATGCATTTGTCACACTTGATCATAACAATTTATCGTCATTTGAAGAATCCCCTTCGCTGAGCATACATACTTATAACTAACCGAAGGATATAAAATCCGACCAACAACAGTATCATAACACCAACATTACATAACCCAAGAATCTATAAAACCAAGACTGAACATGCCATACACAAATTCCACGACAACTTATGTTTGAGGAATATCGTCATTTGTCGTTCGAAATTTGTAAATGGGGGATCTATATATCATGCTAAGTATAAATAGGAACTTAGCTTTGGAATTGCTACTAATTTCATCTAAATTGGCATCTTTGACAGTTCGAAGATCCTCAATCTCTAATCACACTCAATTTCAGCTAACAGCTAACCATAGTGTCATGACAAATTGACACCATTCAGCATATATTGTGTTGTATTGTATTGTGTATTTTTATAGTCATGCGGATAGGTCGTGACTCAAGGTCGATCGACTTTCTCTCATCCCGGTGGGGACATGCTGACGGTTGAACTAGCAAAAAAACCAAAAAAAATGGCATTGCTGACAGTGTGGGGCACAACACAGATCTTAGGCTGGCTAGACCCTTAGAAACCCAAGCTCTGAGTGGAGCCACCATCCTCACTGTTAGGTGAGCCTCCAAGAGGTCGGGTGCGATGGTAGAAGCAAAGATTCCCGAGCTGCGGGTTGAGCAATCGGAACCTTCAAAGAGATTGCCCGTCAATTGTGAGTGTGTCTCCCTAAGCTTTGAGGTGTAGTGACTCAGGAGACTGGCGATCGCGGATGGGGGGCAATTGTCGATGAGAACGTCCCTCGAAAAGGGAAAAGGTCGGGCTCAGGGCCTCACGACTCGGTGCATCGAAAACGACAAACAAAGGTCGAAAAAGAAAACGATAATGAACAGCAGCATTGGGAATATGTGCCGGTCGCTCTTAAAAACCCACGACGAAGGGGAAATTCGTCTTTGGACGGAGGGGGAGGTACTGTAAACTCAAAGGTACCCCCCGAGGGTTGTAGGAGGGAAGGTTGCATTCAACATATAAATTGTGCCATAGATGCTGCTCATCGTCAAAGCTTATTTGGTATGGCTGGATGGACTTTGAGCTATCTATGACATATTGAAGTTAGCGTATATCGAATGCCTATTAAAACCCTTGGAGTTAAGGTCTCCGCATGCTAACATGACTTATAGAGACGCCACTTTCCATGCTATGCATATGAGCTAATGTCAGTCTATGTATAGATAAGATGTATTTTGTCTAGATGTAAGCCACATTAGTAGCGCTTTTTATCTATGAAAATATCTTTGTGCTACACAAGCAAAATGACCGGAGACACCATAATCATGACAATAGGCCTTGGAAATACCAGGGCATGGTGTCCTAATGCTATAAATATTAATTACTACAGAGTATATTTAACTTTATATAACCATATATAGTTGCATAACTATGTATAATACAAGGTAATATTCAAGTTTTGGGCTGTGAAGTGTCATTTGCCTTGTAGGCAGTAACCTTAGTAGAGTAGCTAGTAATATATGCTTCACGATCTTTTCTCAACCCTCATATGACCTATTGCCTTCTATAGTAAGCCCACAAACTAGAAAATTACAATGCTAACTTGCCAATTTTGCCATTTCTTTCAAAATAAAGAAATTGTCCTCTGTTCTACCCCATCCTCCATTTCTTTGGTGTCTTGGGTTCATCATCAAACCTTCAATCTCATCTACCATCATTGGATGTGGATGTCGCTCGTCACTTTGGAACCATCTCGTCTCATCGAATTGAAAGCCTTCGTCATGACTCGTTCTTCGTCCAAGCCTGCAGGCTTTGGCGATGAGCTTGACCGTAATGTGTCAACCTTTCCCGAAAGAAATACTGATCAGACTAGTTTTTATCACAACAACCACGAAAAGGACTTGCTTCCTTTCTCAAGTGATGAAAGCGCATCACTTCTGCCGGGAATGATGATATCAATGGGTTTGATACCGACGCTTTTCTGCAGTTCTCCGAAGCTAGTCTTGAGAGTAGCTTGGATCTTGACCAAACTGTTCCGGTCGGACCTCCTTTCTATTCGGATGCTGGATCATCTCGTCAAGATGTATCTGAGCCTTTCTCTAGCTCTGACTCCATGAGTTCGCCTGAGAGAAATGCTTTTTCGGTCGGTATCATCCATTCGCCTCTGGAGGCATCAATCTTCCATATAACCTCCACCACGGAGGAAAATGAAATCAGCCCCTCACCTTTCCTTGCTGTCAACATTTTGCAAAGCGCAGCTGCTAATGCCGGAAGTATCTGCCCAACCAAACTCTACCATTCTACTGCGGTACTTGAGCAATACCCACAAGCACATTCTGTTCCAAGCTTCACACCTATCTCTCGGCCCTTTCCAGCGATTAACACACGCATCTCCACTCCTAAACATCAAAACAAACAGAGCAGACGGCCTTATTTACTGAGTTACGCTCTACATCGCCATACCCAGGAAAACCATCAACAAACCCGTCTGCCATACATCAACATCTCGTTAAGGTACAATCTACCTGATCTGCGTTCCATGGGCGCTGCAGCTCGACTATTGGTAAGTATCTTCCACTCATTGATGGTCTAATGCACCTAGCTAATATATCCATCCCATCATTCCCTGGACATGCAGATGACAAGACAGAATCATCAACAACGTACTGTGACTCAACAGAACCACTACAAGACGTTGCCCGGGATGGCACAGAATGACGAGACCGAGCCGAATGGCCAGCCTGATAAACAAGACAATGCGGACGAGGCTGGTGTTTCGAATAACGCACAGGAAAGCGGACTCGATGAGGATAATATTGATCTCATTGCTAGCCTTGGCTTTACCAATCAAGAGTTTGCAGACTTCTTGGCCACCGACTTGGGCATAGCTGACGAGATCTTCGGGGTAAGTCTATTATTATTCTTGCTAAGATATTGGACGTATAGAAAAATCTAACCCGCCCTAGACCCCTCAGGACAGCGAGGAAGCCGACGCTCCCATCGACGATCAGGATGAAACGGATGACACGAATACCACAAATGACACTGATCCGAGTTCAGTCGAGGTGTCGGAATTTCAGCTACAAGATGCTGAACTTCAAGTCACAAAAGAGCCCTCTTCCGACATTGAAAAAATGCCGTTGGGGAGACTAGTCCGTTGCAGAAAAGACCATTCCCTGCAGATACGTCCCTGTGTCAGAGCCCGTTATCCAGGACTTCACGTCATCGACTCTTATGATTCGTTGGGTGAGAAACTTGACAGGATGTACGATTACATCTACGAACCTAGTGAAGGCTCTATTGGTGAGTTGGTGTGGTTACTATCAGTCGTTTGAGACTTTGTTCGTGAGGCTAACTTTATTTTTCTCCTTCAACAGTCACACAGGAGCCTACCGCTAAACAACTAGCAAACATTAGACAAGTCCTGACTTTCTTGAACTCAGTTGATTGGACTTGCGAGGTCATCACCCTTCTTTCTGACTACTTGATCAAGCTCCTTCCATTGCCTACTACCTTTGCCGAGTTTGAGCCGGTTCGGAAACATGGCCCTACGATTCTTGGATCGGATATCTTATTAGCTCCCGAACTTGACTCGATTAGCACGGTAGAGTACTTAGCTATGGTCGCTATGTCTCTCCCATCAGCATGGACTGTCATGGCCGTCAGCCCGGCTGATCAGCCTCTCATCGATCGCTTGAACTACATGCTACGTTCGCGTTAGTTTACACGCCGCATGTTTGTTCAACGCTATTCGTATATGAGCTACAGCCACTACTACCTTGCTCCTTTTCTATACAAGGTCATGATGACCGTCCACGTTTCAGACGATGTCAATGCGCCCAATCCCGTTGAAGATGCGGCTCAAGAGCACTTCACAATGAAGATCAAGGACAGCAATGAGATCTTCTTTAACGTGTACCCTTTGCCTTCTGTGTACTAGGGGGCTTCCACATGTGCTAGAACTATGGCCATTGATTCTCGTCCATTGGATATGATACTACTTTAATATCTTACCTCATGGACAAATCATTTTTTAATATTGGTCATTATAAGTCAACTGCTCTGCTGGGAAATATCATCAATACGGTTCACATTTTGATGATCCAGCGTCCATAAGAGAGCTAGGCATATGCTATAGATTGTGGCCACTCCCACATGCCATTGTGCAGTAGATAATATATTATAGTTGCAACACGATGCTAGTGTCGTAAAAAAAACATGAAATAGATTGAGCGTAAAGTCATAAGGGAGTTACTATCCTAACTTAATGTCTAACTTCCATGTCGCGATCTCATATAAGGCGTAGATTGATATTCAAATGACGCAGCACTTGACTTGATAGGGACGCTCTCGTCATCATCAGGCATCTTGCATCGGGGCACATTTAATTCGCCACGAGCAATTTCGATAGCTGACACGATGGGGAATATTAGCACCATGATAGAGAGTACCTGGCCAAAGCTCCAACTCTTTTCCCCTTGATCTGCCAGAGCTACAGATGGAGTACCGAAGGCTTGAGATGCCGACAAGATCCTCACGGCAGCTGCAATGGCACTAATAGCCATGCCGATCAAGCCTCCGATTTGCACACTTTGATAGAATCTGGGTTTCCGGTTATGTAGATACCATGTAGCCAAGATGAAGACAATGAAGTTGACTGCAATCACTGCGACAGTGCCGAAATATGATACTCCAAGGTTAGATGCCGTTGTTGTCTTTTCGATGTCAGTGACACAAGATACGGGAAGTGTTGAGCTAGTCATATCTTTTTCAACAACTCGCAACATAAAGACGCCATAAACACTTGAAAGAACAAGGTTGACCAACATGAGGCCACCTCTTAGCCATCTAAGGACCCAGTCTCGTCGAAAATCTTGCACCAAAGCAAGCAAAGTGACGATATGTACAGACGTAGAGAGCAGTGACAGCATCCAAATCAGGAAAAAGTGGTAGGGAACGATGGAATTAATTTTGGCAAGTCCAACGCTCTGAATACCAATACCATTGAAGATTTGCTGATCGGAATAACTACTCAATAGTTTACGTCGGATACTTGATTGGTTCTTCCTGATTTCCGAGAATATGATGGACGCGCTAAGGATGACAGCTATACCCGCAGTAACAATAAAAGATATAAGAACCTAAGAGAAAGGTATACGGTTAGTGTGCTGTGCTGTGTAATCACAAGAGATCTGCTGGGGATATCGAGGAATTATCATGGTATCACGTACTCCAGAGCCAGCAATTCCAGAATCGCTTGGTGTAGTGGCCGGTGCATTGTTGCAATTAGCGGCTTTGTCAAACATTGTGGAAGAAAAGAAAAAAAGAGTGTATTGATGCCAAAGGCTTTAGCTAACTGTCAAAGTGCCGTATAAAAGAAAGGACAAGCCAGAGGAGAGCAAAAGATGACGATGACAAAAACATCAAGATGGGAGATCTATGAGTATATTATATATCTGATATATTTTCTTTAGGTTTCTCACCTGGGGCTTGCTGCTGACCTTCAGATCTCAAACATCCTTCGATTGGCTAACGATCGCCTGACTGCTCTTTTTTGTTGCGCTGCCCAGCGTTTCGGGTTGCCTCGTGATGCTATTTATGTCTAACAAAGGGTAACTTAGCCGCTATTGATGAACTACGCAAAACTCTATTCTTTGTCCAGCCTCAATATGGTACAGAAAATAAGGTTCATTATGATTATTTAACTAGCAGTATTTTTAACACAAAGATTGTCGTTCTTTTCAGTTCTTTGTTTAGGCTTTGACGGGGGCCTTCATTGATGTTTTTTTCTTGGTGTATCAGGCACCTGGTGTTTGTTCGATTTGATGGCTTATTCAGCGGGCTTTGAAACGAAACGCACACAACGCAGCAATTGCGCAAAATACAGCAGCTTGGAAGCAAGAAAACAACTACCATACTGATTGGAGAGTTCGACCATTTTCTAGGTCAGTCAAGATAATTACCGGAAACAAAAAGCGAGTGCCTGTACAATTTGCCAAAGTTTCAACATCATGTGGCCTTTTCAACATATCACATGGACCAAAAGCATATTGGGATATCGAGAGATAGAGCTAGTTGATGAAAGTTGTATTATTATTTTATTAAGTTTAAATCCTTTTTTTGTTATTGTGTTGCGCTTGAAAGAAAAAATCAATGGTATCATACGTCGTCCTGTTCGCCCGCTCCTTACATAATCTCGCACTTCTTAGGGAGACCGCAGGGGCCAGCCTCGACATCGTCGGTGTCCGGGGACACCTTCTTCTCAGGAACGGACTCCTTAGCAGGCGTAGCGGGGGTAGAAGAAGACGCAGCTGCGGCAGCCGGAGCAGCCTCAGCCTTATTCTCGCTACCATGCAGTCAACCCTGCTGCTTAGCAACAGTAGAGGCGAATGACTCACCCTGGATCTCGGCGATCTCGAGCTCCAGAGCAGTGGGCTGGCGGGAACCACCGTGAACCTCGGTCAGCGAAGTCAGCTGGCCAAAGGCCTTGGCGTAACCCAGAGGCACGTAGATCATGCCGTGGTGGGTCAGGGTCGACAGAGCGTTGATGGCAGTAGTCTCCTGGCCACCACCCTGGCCGGCAGTGGAAACGAAGACACCGGCGAACTTGCCGGCAAAGGCACCGGAAGCCCACTGACCACCAGTGCGGTCAATGAAGGTCTTCCACTGGGCGGGGAAGTTTCCGAAGCGGGTGGGGATACCGAACAGGAAGCCATCGTACTCCTCCAGGGTCTTGGGGTCGGACAGGACGGGGATGGAGGTATCCTTGGGGCCGGCATACATCTTGCCCAGAACCTCCTCGGGCAGAGTCTCGGGGATCTGGAAGATGTCGACGGTGATGCCAGCCTTCTCGGCACCCTTCTTCTCGGCAGCGGCCAGCTTGCCGATGTGGCCGTACATGGAGTACTAAGAGCAGGAGAACACAGGTTAGTCATGAAGTTTCCATTATAGCGAGGACTTGCAGAAGCTAGACAGCTGGACTAGCCATTGGTGTGACGTCGGAGCAATAGCAACAAGAGGACAAAGGCTGTCGCCTAGAAAGCATGCCTCAGGTCGGAGCTATAGCTAGGTAACGCCAGCACCAAAGCCTAAGCAATAACTAAGAATGACTAGAAGGAAATCGAGGCTAGACTCACGTAGACAATAGCGATCTTGGTCATTTTGGCGGATTGATAGAAAGAGATTGGAGATGAGAGGAGGTAGAGATAAAAACCAGAACAGTGACAACTTAGATGGGGAGGAAAGCTCTTCTCTTTATACAAAGAGCCCTACGGCCGTTTTCCATATCGGCCGCCTTGAATTCAATGGGCTGGGCCGAGCTATGGCTGACAGCCAGTAGCCATTCACTAGCACAAATGCGAAGATGGCGTATGAATAGTCCTCAGAACGTTACATGAAAGCTTAGTTAGCAAGCGGGTTGGAGTGGAGGAGGGGTGTATGAAGAAAATGATGGCACCTTGAGGGGCCCAGCTCGGACACTAAGCCAGGGAGGAGTACTTGGCCTGTTATCAAACCTGCAGCTGTACTAGCTGGTTGTTGTGTTAGTGGTCTAGGTCGTGTGGGCCCTGAACCTAGCTCAAATCTTTTCGTTCTAAGTTTTCGTCATCCGTCTGTCAGCCATTGCCAATCACAGCTGCTAACCAGAAAAAGATTATGAGAAGTTATGAGAAGGGAACAGAAGCAATGAAAAAAAAAAGATACACAACGCCCACAGATCAACGTGTTCATCGTCCGACTAGTGATTTCTTCACAGGTGGCTTTGGCTGTTCCAGATGTCTCCCCTCATTGATTCCAGTCAGCTCGATCTGCCAACTTATGAGGCTTCTCTGGCAAACTTCTTCTCCCTGTGAGAAACAAATCATGTCATTGGCATGTATTGTACAAATACAGCCTCTCTAGGCCGGGGGGGGGGAGCTATCGAGGATCTTTGGGCATCTCAGTGCTGACGAGCCGTGGTTTTTTTTTTTGCTTTGGTAAGAATTAGAAACCCAATAAATCAATAATAAACACCAAATAACGACTCCTCGACCAAATAGCCCAGAAAGTTATCCAGGACATGGAGGGCATGGAAAGCCACTAGTGTTAATGCCTATATGTAGCTTTGGCTATGGGTCCATCAGGTCGCATTTCTTAGCTTCCACCTCTACTAGCTGCTTCTTCGTGAGGCTGTCTATGTGAGCAGGATGAGGGGAGGCTTGTGTGTATCTGTGTACAAATATGTACTAATAAGTTTGGTTGCTTGTTTATAACTATGCTGCCGGGCTAGGATATGGGGATGACGATGGGCGCTACGCTGTTTAAGCATACGCCCCTCCATTATCAATCATCAACAATAACATCGTAATCCAAACCAACATATGTACATAGAATTTTTATTATATACATATTATACAGACGCATAGTTATACATACGAAAAGACACCCAACTGCTATCTTCGTGTCCGAGAAAATCTCTAAAGTCGGGCCGGCAAATCTGGTATAGCTTCAATATTGCTGCTTTGCAACGTATACTTGAATAGTTGTAGTCTAACCTTAACCATTAGTCTGAGGCAAAGGCCATACTACATATGTACATGTATATTTCATGCGATTGGATCTCTAAGGCAGCTTTGCCACGCGCGGCTACAATCAGCATCTGGTCTGCATTAGGAAATGTACCGCGCGCGGTCTACTCCATTCCATATTCCATACACAGCTACGTATAGAGCTATCAAGTCGGATTTATAAACATGACTGTTGTATGTCAGCGGCTCATGCCTGCCGAATCGAGTCTCCCTGTCATCCAATACATTGTTTTAGTTGTGGAAAACATTGACTGACAACTTGGTCATGAAACGATCTAAGAAAATTATAAATGGTTGATATACAACTATACTACGTCTATTGCCATTGACGCCAGCGGCTATGGCAAAAATGCAACGGCAATGATAATGCGTTTTTAGTACGGCTATAGCTAGTAGGAAGAGGATGAATTACATAGACTCCAGGGGTATCTTTCTTTTTCCTCTTTAAGCTTCAAAGATATGCCTGGGACCTTGGGACTAGGCTTTTTTTTCTTTCTCCACCCTTCTCTCTTTTGTTTTGTTTGTCAGGCTCAAGTAATCAATGACATTTTTCTCTCCAAGGTCAAGTAGGCTTGCTTACTTAATTGTTACCAAGAAAATTATCTCTCGCTTTCTGTCCAAGCACGCTAGTGTCTTCGTCAACGCTGTACAACCAGAATAGGCAAACGGCGTTATTTTACGGCAACAAATTCAAAAGCTCCGTCTTTACTTGAAATCCACTTCTATCATCATGGCTTGTGTTTTCCTTCTTGGACAGCTATTCATCTCCCGTGTTGCTCTACATCATAAGACGATGAGACATATACATTCTAAAGCATATGTACGGACACTATTTTTTATGTTTTTGCTCCTCTTGATACATTATTTAGGTCATTCTATCTCATCTCATAGAGTCTTTTAGTTGAATCATGTGTGCAGAACAAAGTTTGAATCTAAGTTCCCATCCGTGTCTTAAAATTCCGTTCCTAGACCGCTAATATATGAGCCTAACGAAATTTATTTATTTATTTATTTATCGTTTTACGTCTTTATGTGGATCACGTGGATCCGACCCTAGTGGATCGTTAGATGTCGAGAGACCCTAATGGTCCTCGAAAATCCCCCCCCTAATGGGGGTGGAACTAAAAAGATAAAATAAAAAAAAA